>JANSTS010000004.1:761511-772810 GCA_026546915.1 Sylvicola fuscatus
AATAAAACCGGTAATGGTGAATATCCACCAAAATTTTAAACGTCAACTGTGGTGGGTGTGGTGAGTTTGGGAGGGGTAAAGTCCAATTAACAACATAAAAAAATTGCTTCAAAAACAAATATAATTGATTTCCAAAATATAATTTAATTTTTAAATTGTTTTCCATACCCGTTTTCATCAAAAAATGGTTTTCGATTGATTTTGGTACAATTTAAAAATATGTAAATGAAAATATTAAATTGTACAATTTTTAAAAACATTTGTACAGTTTTGCACTCATACAATGAAAATTTTTGAAACCCACCAAAATGTTATTTAATGTTTATTTAGTTTTTACGCGATTTTAGCGTTTTTGTTAATCTAGTTGTTATTTTAAATAATTTGATCACCTTCTACAACGCCGTAAAATAATTAGATAGAATTATAATTTTCATCCCTATTTAGCATTTGAAAAAGGAGAACCTAAGCATAATAAAATTCCAAAATCGTTTTAAATTTCCTATTTATTTAATGTTTTTAAATTTTATTTACATAATAATGTATAATTTAATTATTCATTATAACAACAATCGACTTATGGTAATTCAACAAATACGAAAAATCTATATAGAACAAAATCGTTTTAAAGTAAAGAAAGAACAAATATTTAAAGGACATTAATTACTCTACCACTCAAATTAATTATTTCTTTAAAACATTTAACTTTAATGATTTATCTAGGTAAATCGTGATAAAATATGTATTAGAGATAATCATATGAGAAAACTAAAACGAATAATTAATTTAATTAAGATGCGTCTTAGATTCTAGGGATGAATAATTCGTATCTTTGATTAAGTGCTTTTGTTTGCGTTAATGTGTTTATACTTTGTAATAATAAATACTTTTATGAAATGAAATAAACTAAATTAAATGAAATACAATAATTATAAATAAGAAACAAATAAGATATGTGTTTTTTCGCCAATGTTTATACTTTATTTACGAAATATTAAATAAGATCAAACTCGGGAAGGTTCAATACATTACAATTAAACGTTTGTTTTTTAATCATTTAAAAAAAGATAAATCTACTAAGTTACGAGAAAATAATGTAGATAAAAAAAAAATTAAATGGATAATTAATATTGAAGAGACGCTCGGCTCTTAATTTGAAATAAAAATTTTATAAATTAAATGTTTCCTTTGAAATAAAAACGCGACGACACATTTTGTTGTATGTTTCATTTATTATTTTTTTCGCTCCTTTCCATTTCTTCTCTCGTTAAATTAATTTTTAAAATGTGTTTCTTTTATTTTTTGCGCCTATCAACGCCTGTCGGTGACAACCTCGCTCACTGAAACGATAACAAGAAGACAATCGCATTGGATTATTAGTAAATTTGTTTTAAATACATTTACATATAATTAATTCATAAATAAATACAATAAATCTCAACAATTGCAATTTGTGAATTTTTTAATTGCAATTAATTGGAGTTTTGAGGATGATTTTGATGCTGAATTGTTAAAATTCAATAATATTAATTGTATAAGGAACAAATGAAATGTTTATACCTTCTAGAGCGGCTGTTAAAATAAAAGCTTGGTTATTGTTAATTATATGGCTGAAACGAAAAGATGATTATTTCTTGCATTTGGAATTTAAACGTATGGCATTTGCAAAACTTATTCTTAGTTCTTTAGTTAAAGAACGGAATCATATCTGAAAACGCTGTTGGAAGACACGAATTTTGCATCTCTACACAAAAATTAAAATTATTTAATTTCTGAGAAATTTTGGCAAAATATCAAAAATGCTCAAGTGGTCACTCAAAATTGGTCTAAAAATAAATCGCGCTTGAGTTCCAACAACTTTTTCTCTGGAAAATACCGATTATTTCTCGCAAGGAGTAAAAAATGTCCTTGAAGGATACTTGATTGCCGATAATTAAAGTGTTATTAAAGAATTCTATGATTAGTGATGATTAAAAGCGAATTAATCTAACTACTTAAGAGTTAGGGTTAAGGAATGAATAACAGTTATAATAATTACTCGTTGGTTTTGTCCAATTCAGAGTCCCAATTGTTGCTTCCAATTTAGAATAAACAATTTGTTGTAAATGTTTCACTTGCATGTGAAAATATAGTTTTTGGTTTAATGTGTCCTTGATGTCTCGCATTCAAAGGATTTATATTTTTATTTGGTGTATGAGTGGGTGGTGGTGGGTGTCACACAAATGCGGATAGGTTGTTCAAATAATTGAATTGAATGATCTTGATGAGATTGTTTTTGTTTTGTTTTTTTTTTTTTAATTTGATTGTGTGATTTATTTGTTTTTTGTTTCTTTTTTGGTGGTGATTTTGTTGAAGCACAAGAAGTGGATGTTTCTAAATATCTCGCTTCTAGTGGAATTCGGGGTGTTCTGCAAACACACAAACACGATGACAAACGGGGATAGAAAAAGAGAAAATAAATGGTATAAAAAAACATTAATAAAATATGGTAACATGTTCACAAGTTTTGTATGTTTATATGTCAACAAAAAAAGCAGTTTAGCCGTTTACTCATTACTCATAAATTTGGCAATAGAATGTAAGGTAGAAGAATAGGATAGAGTCAAAGAACAATGGTGCCTGTCCTTTTTTTGGGGGTTAAGTTGTCTCCTAACTACATACATAGGTGTAAAAGGATTCATAATAAACTTACTTGCTTTTTAATATCAAAATAACCAAACCAGCAAACCAAACACAATTTAATTTCAAATACTTTTTTGTATCCTTGTTGACTGTTGATGGTTGCATTTACATGTCTTATTGTGCATCCAATAAGTTGATTGTGACACTTCACCAACATTCAGTATTGAAATTAGTTCACACGCTAAAATTTGACCTAATCACATGTTAACAAGCAAATTAAAAGCACATTCGCAGAGTTTATTTGCAAACGAAATTTCAGTTAGAAATTGATTTAGTCCACAAATTTAAGTGAATAATTAAATGTTAGTGGCTGATTCTGACACAAAGTATTCGCATAATTCATCAAATTAAAAAATTCTGAGTGAAAACTATACGAATCATTTTCTGACAAAATAGCCCACAATAAAAGCATTCAATAAAAAATAGAGCGAAGGTAATAGCTGCAATAGGTCAAATGCAAAAAAAAATCCTAGAAAAAACATGCTGTGAGGATAATTTGATTAGTTGTAGTTAATAAAAACTCCTTAAAACTGTATTTTGTATTTGTTTTTGTTATTTTAATTATAATTATCATAAATTTCAATATATATAATAATAATAATAATAGTTATTGTGTTCTCATTTCAAATTATTATTATTTTTTGAACATTTTTATTCTTTTTGTGTATTTATATTTTAAAAAGAGCACTATTTCAATTAAATGTGTTGTTTTTTTCCTCCTTTGTCTCTCACGGTATTTAAGTGTGTGTGTGTGTGTGTATTCTATGCATTAGTTAATCTTCATTTTGGGGGGTTTGTTTAAGTTACTTAACAGCTAATTAAGTTGTTTAACTTAAAATTATTAGAAAGAATTCTAAACTAAATATGTATAATATTAAATATTAAAAATTGTTTCCGTTTTAATTGTTCTAACTACGTAAGATTCCTCCGATTCCATTCATTTTAAAATTATTTAAAAGAAAACAGTCCATTCATGAATTAATTACAATAAATAATGGACTTTATTTACAAAAATCGTGTTGTTTTGTCATTATGTGGATCATTCAATGTAAATATGGTAAGAAGAAACGCCATAGGTGAGAATTGACTTATCTGCTACAAGTATATGAACACGATTTGAGGAAGTTTTCTTGAAAACAATTGCTTTGTACATTTGCACATAAATGCAATTCGGGTTCATATATTTTATGTGACTTGCGTCTTGGATTCTCAGAAAATTGTGTTTTAATTCAATTTGGCGGTTCAGGGGGTAAAAATGGTGTGTAATATTTACAAAGGAGACGGTAGAAACGATTTAAATGTGTTAGAATTAATGATGATTAAGTAAAAGAAAGAAATTGCATAATATAGGAAATTGAAGAGCTAGAAGTTTGAGTATAGAAAATTCAACCGTATGCGTTTGGCCAACATGAGAATTTATAGTAAAAATTGTAACATTTTAATAAAATACTAAATTCAAATTATTGATAATAGTCGCGGCGACAATAGTATAGTAAGTCAGAAATAGGTAGACAGATTGATTTTAAACAGAAACATTTTCACGTTAAATAATTTACTAAATCGTTTATTCTAGAAATATGGTTTACGCATGTATTGGAAGCTTTAAAAAATTCATATCATGACTTTTTTTAATTGTTTATATTATTCAGTGTATTCGTGTGTACAATGTATGTGTATGATCTATTGTAAAACTACATAATTAAAATTCATTTTATAAAAGTTAACTTTTGATTTGACGTTAAGAAATTGTAGCAAATTAATTGTCGCCTAAAGGCATGTCGACTTTAAGCGCAAATTTGCTCCAATTTAAGTTCGTAAATCGAGTGATCATAGACATTTTTACCCTCAATAGAGGTTTTTCATGTGAGTGTATGTGTTTGTGTGTGTGTGTGTGTGTGTTTCTATATGGAAAACTAGAATTTACAAAATATGTATTGATAATAAGTTATAAATCATTGTTTAACTTTTTCTTAATCAGTTCATTTAAAATCAACAACTGAGGCACTTTTATAAAAATGATGACTCAACGTTTATTTGCTTGTGGTAATAAGAGTTTCGTTCTCCATTATTTTCTTTTATTCATTTACTAATTACTTTGTAAATTTCTCATGTAAAAAATTAGTTTTAAAACGAATTAAATTTAAATGTTTTTACTTTAATCTAATAAACACACTCCTCGAGTTACCGGACGAAAACGATTTGCAAAATAAAACACCCAAAACAAACAAACAAAGCAAAATTAATAAATTAAAAAAAAGCAGCAACTAATTTAAATTAATTTATTCTGTAAAATTAATTATATTTCCCTAAAACAATTTTATTATAGCTATAAAAAAATTGGCAAATTAAAAAAAAATGAGCAAAAACGAAACGAAAACTTTTTCGGCGAAATTAAAAATATAAAATCAGTAAAAATTTATAAAAAAAAAAAAAAACAGAACTGAATTATACTGAAGGGAATTTTACATCCATCTGATGTTGTCTCCTCCCAAATAATGAAACAAATAAAATAAAACAAACGCAAGAGGGATTCAACTCATTCGACGGTATTTTCTTAATTGCCACACATTCATGAGCATTTAAAAGAAGTGAGCAGCTGAAAATATTGAGGACTTGGTTGAGGTGAATAGGTTGTAAGGGGAAGGGTGGGGGGAAGATTAGACCGCACGCTTTTTTCAATCTTTGTTTTAATGTTCTTTTTTTTGGTGGATAGTGAGGGGATGTTTTTGGAGCGTAACTACTGATTTAAATTGGGCCGTAGTAGAGCAAACCAAAAAATACGGCCCACATCAGTACGATCCATTGCACGCCATCGATTCGTGATTTATTATGCTCACCGTCTGTGATCTTCCTGGCGACGAATTTCAGCACTTCGTCAAGCAGCACAACAGGAAGCGAGAACTTCATGACCACTATCCATTCATCAATACCCAACGGCGTCACTTGGAACACAGTCTACAGAAAGAGAATAACGTCAAATATTGATAAGTATTTATGAAAAGTGTACAAGTGCCCAGCTGGAAAATAGAAACAATTATGGTCACTGCTGTACTTACCGAAAGGACTTCAACGTGGAGGATGACAAAGTGAAGAGTGAAGGAGAGGGCCATTGAGCCGATCAACCACAAGTTGCACCATGGGGGCATGGCGATGAGAGATTGATTTTCAGACAAACTGTTCATGGCGTTCAACATCTCGATGGTGACCAAGACGGACAAGGCCATTGTCATTGGATGTGGGTCGCTGAAGATCTTGCAGTCAATTCCCTTGAATTCGTCACCACCGCCCAAGCAGGACATGTGATGGGTCAATTGCCAGTAGCTAAGTTGTGGTCCGACTGGGCAGTACATGAACCACCAGGCAGCACCACCGACGGTAGCGGCACCAACATAACCACCAATAGCCATGTAACGGAAGAACAACCATCCTGAGATCAAACCTTCATCAGCCTTACGTGGTGGCTTGTCCATGATGTCCAAATCTGGTGGATTGAAGCCGAGGGCAGTAGCTGGCAAACCGTCAGTGACCAAGTTGACCCACAAAAGTTGGACTGGGATCAAAGCTTCTGGCAGACCCAAAGCGGCGGTCAAGAAAATGGAAACGACCTCACCAATGTTGGAAGAGATCAAATAACGGATGAACTGTTTCATGTTGTTGTAGATGGCACGGCCTTCCTCAACGGCAGACACAATGGATGAGAAGTTATCGTCAGCCAACACCATTTCAGAGGCAGATTTGGCGACAGCGGTACCTGAGCCCATAGCAATACCGATTTCAGCCTTCTTCAAAGCGGGGGCATCATTGACACCATCACCAGTCATAGCAGAGATTTCGTTCATGCTTTGCAAATATTCAACAATCTTGGACTTGTGAGCTGGCTCCACACGGGAGAAGAGACGAGCACGAGCACAGGCACTCCTTTGGTCGCTGATGGAGAGATCGTCGAATTCACGTCCAGAGTATGACTTTCCAGTAGTATCTTCATCTTCAGTGAACACACCAATACGACGGCAGATAGCCTCGGCGGTGGCCTTGTTGTCACCAGTGATGACAATGACACGGATACCAGCGGCACGGCAACGGACAATGGAGTCGAAGACTTCCTTACGTGGGGGATCCAACATACCGACAACGCCGATGAATGTAAGATTGACCTCATAGGTGTAGAATTTGGTGGAATCGCCCAAGTCCATATCATCGGGCTTCATTGGGTTATCACCAACAGCCAAAGCCAAGCAACGCAATGTATCGCGACCAGTACCGTATTGACCGGTCAAAGCCAAAATCTTGTTCTTAAGAGCAGCGGTCAATGGAACCTTGGATGTGCCAACGCGGGCGTGTGTGCAACGGTCAAGCACACCTTCTGGTGCACCCTTGACGAACAATTTTGGTCCGGTTCCCAATTTGGAGGCCTTCAATGGCACGCAGTATGAGGACATAGATTTCCTGTCACGGGAGAATTCCAAAGTGAATTCCTTCTTCCACTTGGTCTCGATTTCTTGACGGACGCAGATAGCAGCAGAACGACGATCCATACCGCTCTTGGCGACGTTGAAGGGGTTGCACTTCTCAGCGAGCACAATCAAGGCGGTCTCAGTGGCTTCACCGACCTTCTCGAAGCATTGCTTGAATTCGTTGAAATCAATGGCAGAGTCGTTGCACATGACGCAAATGGTGCCCAATTCTTGCAAGATGTCGAAATCGCCAGCCTTAACCTTGGAGCCGTTCAAGTAAACATCACCAATTGGTTCGTAGGTGGAGCCGGTAATCTCGAATTCCAAGAAGCTGGAGTCGTTGCCCTCAACCTTCTCGAAGACAAACATGCGGGAGACGGACATCTGGTTGGTGGTCAATGTGCCGGTCTTATCTGAGCAGATGACAGATGTGCAGCCCAAAGTTTCGACGGATGGCAGAGAGCGGACGATGGCGTTCTTCTTGGCCATACGGCGGGTGCCCAAAGCCAAGCAAGTGGTGATGACAGCTGGAAGACCTTCTGGAATAGCGGCGACGGCCAAAGCAACGGCAATCTTGAAATAGTAGATGGCGCCCTTGATCCATGAGCCACCGTGAGCGGGGTCGTTGAAATGGCCGATGTTGATAGCCCAGACAGCAACGCAAATAACGGAAATAACCTTGGACAATTGCTCACCGAATTCGTCGAGCTTCTGTTGCAATGGGGTCTTAATCTCTTCAGTCTCACTCATTTCAGTGCGGATTTTGCCGATGGCGGTGTTCAAACCGGTGCCGACAACAACACCACGTGCCTTACCAGCAGCAACATTGGTACCAGAGAACAAAATATTCTTCTTGTCTTGATTGACAGCGCGTGGATCGGGAATGGCGTCGGTGTGCTTAATAACTGAAATGGACTCACCAGTCAAGATAGACTGATCAATACGCAATGTGGTGGAGTAAATCTTGGTGAGACGGATATCGGCTGGGATCTTGTCACCGACGGACACCTCAACGATGTCACCGGGCACAATCTCCTTGGCGCGAATCTTCTGCACACCAGACTTGTCTGTGCGCATAACTTTGCCCATCTCGGGTTCATATTCTTTAAGCGCCTCAATAGCTGACTCGGCGTTGCGTTCCTGTGGAGAAAGTAATTTATTTTAGGACGAACCAATTACATTGCATAGATATGCTAGGATTACAAGCTAATCCAAGTGCCTTAGGGAATATTTGCTCAACGTCACAAACGAACAAACATAGAACGTTGATTAAGTGGATGAGCATTGAGAAAATGCCAATTAGTTTATAGAGTTTCGGTACTTTACCTGCCACACACCGACAACAGCGTTTGCGATCAAAATCAACAAGATGACGAATGGCTCCACGAATGCGGTGAATGAGTCCTCATGCTCTTCAAAAAGGGCCAACACCTGAAACAAATGGCAACAATTAATATTTGCTGGTAGTTTTCCAGTTTGATGATTAAAATCGATCAATTTGACTCAATTCACTTGCAATTGTAACAAAAGTGTCAACCGACTGACGGAACAAAGATAATAGGACAACAAAGTCTCAGGCATTCCAATAATTACCCATTGGACTGTAAAAAAAACGTTAAACGTAACTGGACAGAAAAAGTATTTACGGAATCCGAAAAAAGAATGAACAACATAAATCCTTTAGTGTGAAAATTCCAACATTGTGGGTGGCAAAACGGATTTTCGCGGTGTTTATATTTAGTATTCACTGTAGTGATTCGTTTTATTTAGAAAATTTTAAATCTAACTCCTGTAAGCAGTTTTTTTACTTCAAGAAATATGAGAATACTTACAAAAGAGATGATGGCAGCCAACAGCAAGATTTTGACCAGCAGATCATCGAACTGTTCTAACACTAATTGCCAAATGGATTTGCCTAAAAAAATAAAATAAATAAATTATTCGCTGTTGACACAAACCGAGGTCCTTGACATTGACTGATAAACAAAGCCGCGCACAAAATTGCAGTCCGCAGACGTTTTCGCCATAAAACAATAAAAAGAATTGTCACTTGCAACAATGTTGATGCTCATAAAACAAATCTTCTTTAATTCTATCAAAATTATGAGAGTTTAATTTAACATTAAACACATTTCATGTAAATACTGAAACTTCTACGCTGGAGAGGCTTTGTTGTCGTGAGCGCTACTTGCAGGCGGCCCAATGTTGATGATCTTTATCATTTATTTGCAGCATGACCAGATAAGCGAACATCTTGCCACTGCTCCCAATTTTTGTCTTGATTACAATTTAAATTATCATTTCGAATTCCAACGTGAGATGCATACAATATGTAAATAGAAGATTAATATTGCAACGGCATCCGTGAAGAGATTCTTTTTGTCTACAAAGTACAAAGTATTTGACAAGTGAAATGTTGGGAAAATGACTACACAGAACTGGATGAGTTGTTATCTTCTGGAAGATTCTGTTTATATTAACCAAAAGGTCAGATTTATATTTTAATAATTAAAATTAAATTATATTCGCCCAATTAATAAGTTATTTTAATATTAAGAGAAAATAACGGTCATTGTGACTAAATCGGCTGACTCGATGCACGTGTATAAAATTAAATTAAATTAATTAACGAAGACTTAAAGATTGATTTATAAATTAGAATCATAAACGAGAAAATTTTGTATTTTACGACTCTGAAGTAAAGTATAAGCGTTATCTGGCGGCTGAGATGATTAACACTAAACATTACTTGAGACATTAATTTTTTAATCTTATCAATGTCTCCCCATTTTGTGTCATGCACAATTCGTTTCCTAATCAAACGACTAATACCTATGAATTGATGTCAATTTAAATTCATGTAAAGACGTGATCACTTAGCGGTCAATCAATTTTGTGCAACTTTTCTCAAAACAACTTATCCCAAGGATGAATTTAGAATGTATTTTCTTGGTGGACAAGAAGTTATCAACTTACCTTCCTCGGTGGGTAATTCTGAAAATGAAAAAGAAAGAACATTAGAATTGTTTCAAGAGACATTTTATGTAAGACGAAGCAAAAAGATTTCATTCTAGATTTGGTCGCAGGCGTAATTGAGAGAAAACCCGTAAAACATAAGTTATTTTCCTGTAATATGCGAGTACGTAACTCTAAATCGCATATGTAATGCAATTTGCGAAGAAAACTGTGCCAATGCCATCAAAAGCGCGTGTATGTACGCGTTATGTGCGCAGAATGTAGCTCGCTCGACTGCATTAATACACAATAATTACTAAACATTTCAAATGTAATTATATAAGAACCAGACGGATTTTTGTTTTGATTCAATTATGAATTCGAGTATTGAGATCAATAATTTTTGTAATTTTTCTGCTCAAGACATTTTAATTTGAAATCTTTTTCTTCAAATATAATGGCACAAAATTTGTTCTACTCACCATTGGGACCGTATTTAGCTTGATTTGTTTTGACTTGGTCGAGTGAAAGGCCTCGTTCTTCATCACATGAAAAATATTTGACCACCTCTTCGACGGTTTTTGCGTGACCGTCCTCCATTGTGTGTTGTGTGTTTAAAACTCACGTTAAAAGTAAGAAGTTCTTAACGTGTCCGTTTTCCTTCTTTTTTAGTTAAAAAAGAACGAAAAACTTAAATAAATTAAAAGTCGATCGACGGCAGTTCTGTAATGAAAGAAAAAAAACGAAGAAAAAACATTAGAAATTGTTGTATGGCTAAAGTAAATAATTAAAATTATAAGAGAATAATTACAAATTCTATTTATGGTGTAAATACGTAATTAATTTCAAGCGAATGGCAAAGACGCGCTAACGATTGCCGTGCAAATTGTCAATGCTACCTTTCCTTATGGTAATTGGCTTAAGACGATTACTTTTTGTGAACGTGTTTCTGTTTCGTGTGGTTTATTGAACAGATATTAAACTCTTATCATAATTTGTTTTTGATTCATAAAATACAAATTATATGCAATACGACCTTATTATCTTCACTTATGCTCATAAGGAAATAACACTCACGTGACAAAAGCATGTAAGATATTACATATGTTTTTGAGGCGAAAACAGAAAGCTACAATTCGGCATCTTTAGGATGTTTCGACCTCAGTGCACTGGCCAGTGGCCAGTTGATTGTTTCACCTGTGCACTGGAAA
>JANSTS010000005.1:23385-33940 GCA_026546915.1 Sylvicola fuscatus
TAATCGACCCTACTAGTCTATTTTATTGTAAAATCTGATTTTTTTTTAATTTATGTAAAATTTTACTCATATAAGGCTTGACTAGTTAAGAGTTATACATTTTCTACACAATCTCGAAATCGAAATAAATGAAGGCGCGTATATGTACGCACCAACGCAATGCATAATTGTGCACTTCAATGGCACATTCTGGATTCTGGAAGCATATTGTTTACAAAAATCAATTAATAGGGATATTGGATGTTTCTGGAAAATGTTGTTGGTATGGCTACGATAAAATTGTAAATGGTTTTGTCAATGAAATATCCGTTAAACTCCATATAAGTCTTAAACGAATTGAGTATGTTGTTTTCCTTGTTCAAATAATTGCAAAACCGCAAAATGACCACATGAACACGAAAGAATTAAATCAATATTTTCCAGAACAATTCTGCCAGTAAAAATCCTTTTGTAATCGTTTTAATGTTATCAAATCTGTACTAGGATGAACTTAACAAAGGAATGAATCAGCGCTGGTCAATGGTGTGAAAATGAGAATGACAAGCAAAAAAAATGCCGGGTCAAGTATTCTGCAAAAAACACATTTATTTTTCCAGGAAAAAAATGCGTCACATTGAATTTAGATACGAAACAATACATAATTAAAGATTTCATGTAAATTAAATAGCAGAAACTTAAGACAAAATAAAAATTAGTTTAGTTTTTCTTTATTAAAAATGTCCACAAAGATGTCGCAAAAATGAAACTAGGTTATGATTAATATGACTACTAATTGTCAATTTAATATAAAATTAGGACCAAATTTCTTGGTGAATAGGCAAAATTTCATTTACAATTTTATCCGTCATTCTGATGTTTGTATTTAATAACAATTTTTCATGAAAATGAAAAATAAATCAATATATTTCAAAATTATATGGAGCAAATTCATTCGCATTGAAATCATTGTTCTAGAATTTTCGAAATGTGAACTTCGAAATAATATTCGACTACGTAAGTCAAGAAATTTTGCTGCATTTTTCAAATTTTTTAATAATTCAAATGATTTTCAGTATTATTTCACCTGTTTAATTAAATTAAACTATTTTAATTTGATTTACCGTTGAAAATTTTGGTGGGTTGTGTCACAGTTTTGCTAAAATGTGTATCCACTTTGACGGATATCGACAGTAGTTTGTTCTAGAACGTTCGAGAAATTTCTAGATTTCACCAAAGTGTATAAATTGCGGCGTTTTGGCGCGCTGAATGCCATTTTAAAGACGATATCAGTGCAGTGCGCATCACAGTATTAAGTGAAAAAACAAAAGTTAAGAATTAAATAGTGTTCATTTGAAAGAAAATTCTTCTCTAGTGCAGTTCTGAAATTGTGCTTCAAGAAAACTTCTATATAAACGGATTAATAAATCAAAAATATCAAGGTAAGTTTATCTAAAGTGGATAAGTCGGTATAATGAAAGTGAAATCAAAACGTGTTTTGTGGGCCAAATATTTTTAAAAGATTCTGTTCCATCCTTTTTTGTGGCGAATCTAGAAAACGTGTTTGATAATGATGAAACCGCGTGAAAATGTGCAAATTTGCTGAATTTCCTTGTTGAAAACCTCATGCTGCCTTCCTTCTGATTATTAATAGAACATTCTAAAGTTTTCCATGTGATTTCAAAAATGCACATTTCTGATTTTTGTTCTTCTTTAATAAATTTCCAGATGCCAGAAGGAACACAAGAAGTTGAGACTTTCGCTTTCCAAGCGGAAATCGCCCAGTTGATGTCCTTGATCATCAACACATTTTACTCAAACAAGGAGATTTTCTTACGTGAGTTGATTTCCAACTCGTCTGATGCTTTGGACAAGATCCGGTATGAATCTCTTACCGACCCAGCAAAATTGGACAGCGGCAAGGAGTTGTACATCAAGATCATTCCAAACAAAGCCGCCGGCACTCTCACCATCATTGACACCGGTATCGGCATGACCAAGGCAGATTTGGTCAACAACTTGGGAACAATCGCCAAGTCTGGCACCAAAGCTTTCATGGAAGCCCTTCAAGCTGGCGCTGACATCAGCATGATTGGTCAATTCGGTGTTGGTTTCTACTCCTCGTACTTGATTGCTGACCGTGTCACCGTCATCTCCAAGCACAATGATGATGAGCAATACTGCTGGGAGTCATCTGCTGGCGGCTCATTCACATTGAGCTTGGACCACAGCGAGCCACTCGGTCGCGGCACCAAGATCATCCTGTACGTGAAGGAGGATCAAACCGAGTACTTGGAGGAGAGCACAATTAAGACAATTGTGTGCAAGCACTCTCAATTCATTGGCTACCCAATTAAGTTGGTGGTTGAGAAGGAGCAAGACAAAGAGGTGAGCGACGACGAGGCCGAGGACACACCCAAAGAAGAAAAGACTGAAGAGGAGAAGGATGACGAAGACAAACCTAAAATTGAGGATGTCGGTGAGGATGAGGAAGCTGACAAGGACAAAAAGAAGAAGACCGTCAAGGTTAAGTTCACCGAAGATGAGGTCTTGAACAAGACTAAGCCCATCTGGACTCGCAAAACCGACGAGATTACTCCAGCTGAGTACGGTGAGTTCTACAAGTCGCTCACAAATGACTGGGAAGATCATCTGGCTGTGCAACATTTCACTGTTGAGGGACAATTGGAGTTCCGTGCCCTTTTGTTTGTGCCCCGTCGTGTGCCATTGGATCTCTTCGAATCCCAAAAGAAGAAGAACAACATCAAATTGTATGTGCGTCGCGTGTTCATCATGGACAACTGCGAGGACTTGATTCCAGACTATTTGAACTTCATCAAGGGTGTCGTCGATTCTGAGGATTTGCCTTTGAACATTTCTCGTGAGATGTTGCAGCAAAACAAAATTCTTAAGGTCATCCGCAAGAGCTTGGTGAAGAAGTGCTTGGAACTGTTCAACCAATTGGCCGAAGACAAGGAGCAATACATGACATTCTACAAACAGTTCAGCCGCAACTTGAAATTGGGTGTTCACGAGAACAGCCAGAAGCGTCAACAGATGGCAGATTTGCTGCGCTACCAAACTTCGGCGTCCGGTGATGAGATGACCTCGTTGGCGTCTTACATCTCGCGCATGGACAAGAACCAGAAACACATTTACTACATTACTGGCGAGAGCCAAGAGCAGGTGGCCAATTCCGCGTTCGTTGAGCGCGTCAAGAAGCGCGGCTTTGAGGTCATCTACATGACTGACCCAATTGATGAGTATGTTGTGCAACAACTGAAGGAGTACCAGGGCAAGCAACTTGTCTCCGTTACCAAAGAGGGTTTGGAGTTGCCAGAGAGCGAGGATGAGGGCAAGAAGCGCGAGGAGGACAAGGCCAAATTCGAGAACTTGTGCAAAGTCATGCGCTCAGTGTTGGACAACAAAGTCGAGAAGGTTGTTGTCTCGAATCGATTGGTCGAGTCACCATGCTGCATTGTCACATCGCAGTATGGCTGGTCAGCCAATATGGAGCGTATCATGAAGGCGCAGGCGTTGCGTGATGCCAGCTCAATGGGCTACATGGCCGGCAAGAAGCATCTTGAGATCAATCCTGATCATGCGATTGTGGAGACACTGCGCGTTAAGGCTGACACAGACAAAAATGACAAGGCCGTCAAGGATTTGGTCATTTTGTTGTACGAGACAGCTTTGCTGTCCTCTGGATTCTCGTTGGACGAGCCACAGGTGCACGCTTCTCGCATTTACCGTATGATCAAGTTGGGTCTTGGTATCGATGAGGATGAGCCAATGCCAGCCGAGGCTACACCCGATGCGGCCGTCAGCAGCGCAGCCATCGTTGATGACGCCGAAGATGCTTCTCACATGGAGGAAGTCGATTAAACGCCTCATCTTACTACTAAGTTCCGTACATTTTTTTTTTTATTATTTTGTTCAGAATTTAATAACATTTGTTGCCGCGTTGTAGTGGTGGTCGCATTTGTTTCTTTTTATGGTTTCTGAACCTGATTTGTCAAATGCGGATTTTGATAAGTTTTTTAAATTCATTGAACTTTATTCCACCAAAAACACATTTGTTCTCATTTATAATTTAACTTAATCTACATTCGAATAAAAAAACACTTTATTCCATACTTTTTTGTTTTCGTCATTTTTCAGATATTTTTTTTGCATTATTTTGTTAAGCTAGTCGAACAATCCAGTTGGACGCTTCTGGGCTGAATCGTACATCCAATTTACTTGTCTCGTATATGGCAATTACGAATTTGTTCAGTATTTTCAAAATAAAATATAGATTTTTTTTATCGTAAACGTTGACTATGAAACCGCGTGTATCAATAATCAGAATTTAATTTATGTAAAGTCTGAGAAATTTAAGGCAAATAAAAACATGTCCTACTGTTTATTATTCGTTTCTATTTGTCCCTTTTGCATATATCAATATAGCTTGGCGAGGACTGGCAGATAATTGATAGAATTTTATGAATGAAAGTTTTGCATCAAATGTCAATTAGGGTAATTTTAATTGAAACAGATCCAAATTGAAAAATGCAGGTTTCAGGAAATCAATAAAGTAAGAGAAATGCAAAATGATCGGATAGATTTCCCCTGACGCCAAATAACTAAGCAAATGGAAAACTTTGTTTTTCTTGTGATTGTGATTATTAGGTTGGATAACTACATTTTGAATTCGCCGGCCTCGTGGTTTTTCACCAAATTTGGAATATGTGGTAAGGATTTTTTTCATTAGCAAACATTTTTTTAAATCGCGTCGATTTTGGTGCCTCAGGTGTATAACAGGAATTTATATCTTTAGCGGTGATCAATTATTTTGATACCTAATTTATTTTAAAACGTAAATACGGAAAACAGTATTTTTTCAAATATTGTAAATGACATTATTGTTAGTATATATGTACATATACCGGAAATTTTTTTTTATTGAGAAGTTTTCTTGAATTTCTTGAAGTTCGTTTCAGTGCTGTGAGTCTTATACTGAAGGCTTTAAATTATTTTAAATTTTTTTTTCCTTTGGTCCCACGGCTCTTACGATATTTTTAATTTTTTCTTATACTGTGATCAAATTGAAAGGTGAATTTTCTTGTATTTTCCAAATCTTTCTTTTTCGTTGGTTTTTTTTTTTAATTCGTTTATTCATACTTCTTTAACTCTGTTTAAAAAGATAACGGTCTTGTGCGAGTAATAAATAATAAGCACACAATTATTTTACTGGTTTGGGTCTTACATAAATTTGTTTTACTTTTTTTTTTGTTGTTGTTGTAAATTTTGGATATAATTGGAATTTTTAATTATAATTTTCAAAGTATTATGCGACATATCATCTGAATAGATTCTGTTGACTTTAAATTTAATAAAAAAAACCTAATACAAAAATGTTGAATGAATTCGTATGTTTGCTTTTTTTTATCTTGCTCAACAGCAATCTAATTAAAATTTAAAAAAAATTAAGCATGAAATATTGCCTTTATAACAAGAACATTAAATTTGTGGTTTATAATTAGGTTCAACGTAATAATATTATATTCTAGCCTTTTTTGATAAGCAATCCAGCAACTGCAATAAAAAAAACGTAATATATAATGTAAGTGCGACCGTTATATGAAACATATATATGCACACGCGACAGCTGTCTGCCTTCGCATATTAATACATATATATGTGGAGAAATGCACTTCTGATTCGAATCTAGAATATTTACTATATTTCCACCAATCGACTGAGTTGGTTGTGCAAAAAGTGCGTGAGTGAAGCGATTTATTTTTTGTTCGCCCGGAGGATAATCTCAATTTTAGGCAACGTGTAATTAAATTGTAATTATCGTTTAACGTTTTGTTCCTAAATAACAATTGAATGTCCACAATTACCATTGAGGAATACCAACCAAACATTGTGCTTGTGGCGGTGAGTTCTCAATTTTTCTTTGGCTTTTGCTAGCAATGCGTTTTATGGTCACTGCCATAATTCGAAATTCGACAGAATTTTTTTCAAAAAGCCGTTGAGCAAAACTACCATTGTCTCGCTCTTGTCTGTGGCTCGTTTATGGGCGAGTGGTGAGGTAAACGTATCTTCCGACATTTGTGCAATTGTAATAACTGTCAAATGAAATAATTCCATTGAAACGCTCGCCGAGTGCCGACAGTCGACCAACCCCACGGATGTGATGAGCCAATTTGTAAATTGTCTTTCAATAAATTCAATTAAATGTTCAATTGTGCAGTGCTTTCACAATTAAAGTAACAATATTTAGTTGTCTAACCCTTTGAAGTGTTTTGCAATTGTTTCCCTGCCGTCTAGTCTTGAGCAGATGTTCGCCAAAGTCACGGCAAGAATAATGGACAAAAATTGCTCGTGCCTCTAAAGAACCGAATCGTTTGTGTGTAAAATTTGTCTTAAAGCCAACCCTCTTTTTCGTGTAAAAATCATTTTACTTATTTCTATCTTTTCCGTGTTGTTTTACAGTTTCTCGGTGTAAATTTTCGCCTGCAAATTTAAGAAAAGAAGAAAATCCTCTGAAATTATTCACACAACCGACAATCGGAGCCGAGTGGGACAACTACTGAACAGATAACCTAAGTTCCAGTCGAGAACTGGAGAGAGCAACAACACCAAGAGTGTAGCAGTTCCCAGTCCCAATTGACTGTGCGCCAGACAGAGTAGAAAATACTTTCTGTCCGCGGAATCGTTGTGTTGTTTTTTTTTTGTTGGAGTAAATGAGTTTTTTAAAATTTTAATTCGTGAAACTGTCAATTTGAACGGTTACCTTAATATTGTTGATATAGTTAAACGTTAGCTTGAATTGATTCATATCAAAATTGCAACACAGTCAATATGGATTTAATCAGGATCGGCAAAGGTGTGAACATCAAACGAACAGACGGTAAGTGCCCCTTCTGAACTAATTTAAATATATTTGCATCAACTTCTACATACGAGCACACATCCCAATTGAAATGTAAAATGTGGCCCTACGACAAATGGAAACAGCTGCAGTTTTGTGAGGTTTTGTGCTGTGATTATTTCGGTTATTAGCCTATTTTTGGGTGCAAATGTGCTTCGGATTTTGACGTTCACAACAGAAACAAGACCATAAATGGCAAACGTACAAGAAGGTTCCGTTTCATTGCATCGGCATTTTGTTTTTGTGCTCAAGAACAAGAGAACTCGGATGGTTGAGGGAAATATATTGTTTTTTGGTCGTCAAAAAAATGGCAGCGAGCGCTTTGGTATTATGGTTTTGTCAAGCGAGCACCTTCCTAATTATTCCGTTGACTAACAGCAGCGCACCGCGTCTATCGTCACACATATATCGTCATACGTTGGGGCTTTGACACCCACTCGTCGTTGGTGTGTCAAATGGTGAGCAATGAAATCATAATTACTGAAAGGTGTATTGACTATTGTGCCTCGTCGTGACTTGAAGTCATTAGTGGCTGGTCGGTTTGAGGCTGACTTCTGTGCTTGCATCGTCTTTTAAGTTTTTGCAACATTTTTTGGACAAAAATTGGATAAATTGCCCTCCGTCTGGCGTCTATGCTATAATCAATTGACTAACACCTAATGGAAACTGTTAGTTGTACATTTAAGCTTTTACAAACACTGCCAATTCTCACCACTGATCGTGATAGTCTACTATTTACTGCTATTTTACCTGTGTTGTTTGTAGTTTTGTAAACAAAGCGGTTTTTTCCGGAATTAATAACCTTCAAAATTGCGATTTTCGACTTCGCCAGCTTATTCATAAGGTTAAATTCAGTTCAAAACGTTTCGAAATCAAAGAATTCTGGAAAACAGCTGCTGTCATTAAGTTCGAAGAAAAACACCTTTTTTATCTGCAATCTAGATATAATTGTAATGTGGATTACATTTGGCAAATGAGTTTTTTATCGCTTAGTTTAGTCAAAATAAGCGGCAGGGAGAACGCATGGGAAATTTGTGTGATAGTCTTAAAACACTGGCTTCTGTGAATATGTTTTATTCCTAAATGTTGTTGGCATTCAAGCGGAGTTGGATACAAAACAACGATAAGTATTCTGCCGGTTTAGTTGAATTATTGAACTCTCCATTAAGATATTTGTCAATTAGGACAACAAAAATGCAGAATACCTGATGAGTAATTTATATGTGTCACATTTATTGTTAAAACACATTTTTATGATGAGAAAATGTCTTCGTGTAATACTGAATCATTAAAATTCTTTTGCAATAAGTTCAATTTCAAGATCTCAAGCGATCTAATCTGAACTAGCCAGTTATCTTTTTTGTGGAACATAATTCCGATTTCATGGAACGTATGTGGAAAAAAAATCAATCATCATTTTCTTTGAACTCTTTATTTTCTCTGATAAATGAAATTTTAAAAGTGCATGTTGTTGAAAACATGTTCTCATGAATAATAGTGAATATACATAACTGATGTTTGGCGCTTTTCAAATTTGATGTTGATACAATTTGCAGCAGCCCCTTTGCTCTACATAACAGGAAAGGTCAGCTACAAACTTTCTACTGTTTCATATTGCACTTTTCTCCTCATCCCTACTTTATTTATCAATGCAACAAATCTATGTTGCGAGTGTATTCATGCTGAGCGCTCTTAATTGTTAAATTTTGTCACAGTGTAGAAAATATGTTGCCAATTAGATTTGATTGGTGTGACAAATTTGTGTTTAGCGTTATATTAAGAGTAGGTTCCAATTGATCCATGTGTAAGTCTGCATTCTAATTGTAATGACAACAACAAAAAAAAAACAGTCCTAATTTTAAACTAAATACCGTAAAGAATGTAATTAATTGATCGATGGCGTTATCAGAGCATATGGACCATATGTGAACTCATGGTGATTTTTCGATTGTATGCTAAATTGTTGCAATTAGTTTCGCGTGCTTTACCAGTAAAACTATATTTGCTAATTAAAAAATGTCAGTCGAGTCAAATTCGTCGCGCTGAGTTGTAGACTCAGTCAAACATTTATTCAACAATAAAAAACAATCAGCAAATACATTTTTTAACAAATGTATACATATGAATGTTATGTAGCATAAAAAGTTATGCCATGACCCAGACTTGCAAACAATATTCAGTATTTTGTTTTGTTGTATTTTTCTCAAGGTCGTTGTTATCTATAAGTGTTCGTTAATATCCGGATATAAATTATCAGTTATCGGTTATCACCTATCACTAATCTTGTTTTCGATAGCTAGTAGCATACACTTTTTGAATTCGAAAACTTCTTCAGTATATTGAATAGTAATAAATTTATATTTTATTTTGGCAATGAATAAATTATGTAATTTAAAAAGTTTTGCATTAAGGTTTTAAAAGTTTATTTTTCCAAAAAAAGCGACTACTTCCAATTGCATTGATTCTATGGAATCTAAATTCGCAGCATTTCCGCATGCTAAATATACAACTTCTGTAAAACTTGTTGGTTGAACGAAAATGTCCTCCGCATATGAATTATGTCATAATCTAACAAAAGCTGCACGAGCAAAATACTCAAGTGTTTTGTAACGTTAAACCCACATCAAAACTCGCTATTATAACACACATTTTTACATTTAATTATTAAACATTTCGTAAATTGAATTCTCAAAAGATCAAACGCGAAAACAACATTTACGTTTTCTTCTTATCAGTTTATCCCTTGCAAAACTTTACTAACCTGCGTTTAGCGTTTTATTCTTTAATCTTGACCAAATGAACATGCAACAACGAAGGCAACTTAATTAGCTATTTCAAGGTCAAGTTATCCACTAACGTCCTACATTTTATATTTGGAATTTTGAAGAAATATTTCTTTTTGTTTAATTTTTGCGACGAAAAAGACAAATTGGCAGTGATTGTCGATATGAATGAAATCTTCAAGAAAAACATTTTATAAATTATTGGAAGCTCTATTTATTATCTCTAAAACGTTCTATTTTTGCTATTAATTCTCCTTCAGCATTGCAAGACGAACTCGTCAAGATCAAAAAAAAAAAAAACTTAAAGCGTCAACAACTATAAAGTTGAAAAATGCTAGACCAGATTTAAGACTATTCAACATGAAAACGAAAAATGGTATCACATCAATGAAATTTTTCATTGTTAACTACTGAAATTAAATGTCTATTCAATACGAACTAAATGAAAATGAGTCGAGTGTGTCGACTGTCGAGCCCTGAAATCGGATGAGGTCAGTTGGTAGCCTTGCAGTTTTGCAATTTTGCAATTTTGCACCTTGTGTTAAATTCATTACAATCAGCCTAGCCAATATACATAAGGAGCGACGCGTCTCACATTTTTGGGCAACCCTGTTGTGGCTGTTGAGCGTGCGATCGATGCTCGGCTTGCTTTTTTTGCGAGAGATCGACTTTTGTAGGCGACATTCCTTATTTGGACAAAAGACGCCTAAACAACTGCAGACAACAAGCACATCGCACGAGTACAGAACGGCAAAGTAAACGTGGAGAAACAGAAAGACCTAATGGACAATGTGGAAAAATAATTGAATGTCGATAAATTGCCAAAAGAGTTGCGTTCCATTACTGAGTTCCGATCACACACACACACACACAC
>JANSTS010000005.1:52657-69678 GCA_026546915.1 Sylvicola fuscatus
TTTTCTAATTTTATTAATTAAAACGAAGAAATATGTGTTTATTATAAAATTATAATATTACCTGATCAGGTTTAAACTAGGCGAAATGATGCGCTATTCAAATATCCAGTTCATGCACAACTGATGGAATATTTAAATTATACCTAGGCGAAAAATAAACATTTAGAATTGTGAGACCTGCGACTGATGACTAATCTCAAAAAGGACATGAGTCATAACACTTAACAGTCAACCCTCCACAGGTAACACTAATACAAAGGTACGCACAACATTTTCGAACAATCATTTCAAAGGTTCCTCAGTCATCAGTCTTATTACTATCATCACGTGTGATTAACCACAGCTGTTTGATTTTCGAATTCTGTACAGAAGATTTCTGTTAGAAGATTGGCCAGCGATCATTGTAATAGTGACGCTTCACCGGACAAGTTGTAGCTAAAAGAAGAAGCAATTATTTATTTTATTTTTATTTAAGACCAAAAGTTAACGATGGAATCAAAGTCTAGTGCCGTTTGTGCAGAAGCGTTTGGGATTGAATCGGCCGACATTACCATTCCCAATTATGGTGCGACTGAAATGGCCAAATTCTCAGAACTCCAGCAGAAAAATATTCTTTGTGACGCCTGCTTGGTAGCAAACTCTGACAACACCAAGTAAGTATATCCAAGCAAGTTCAGGGCAGTGTCTGTATTTCTAACATCTTTAATTTTTCAGAATATTTGCTCATCGCATTGTTTTATCGGTCGCCGGTGAATACTTTTCCGACATTTTTAACGTGCCTCATTCCAGCCACGCGAAACTGGTAGCTTCGTTCGATGAGGTGTCAGGTCCCGTCCTCTCGAAGATCGTACATTTTATATACACAGGTAAATTTTCATACCTTTTCCCGCCTTTCATAATAATGATTTATTGACATATGTTTTGCTCTATATAGGTAAAATTAATGTAACCCTGAAAGACGCTGAGGAACTGTTAAAGTGGTCAAACGTTTATGGCCTGCCAGCATTGACAGAGACAATCGAAGGGTTTCTCGTTTTCAATGTAAATATGAAGAATTTCGTCATTTACGGTCAACTAGGAAGCGACCATAATTGTCGTGCATTGAAGGCGGCAGTCGACAAATTTGTTGACACCAATTTCATGGAGATTCGTGATTCTAAGGAGCTGAAGCAAATGGAAGTAAAGCAGTTTAAAAGAGTATTATGTCGCAGTTCGTTGCACTGTAACTCAGAAGAGGATGTTTTCATTGCGGTTAAGCAGTGGCAATCTGACGATCCGCAAGGACGAGAGTCGCACTTGATTCGGTTGTTGCCTTGCATTCGTTTTGCACTTCTTTCACCAGATGTAAGCTCATTTTACTTAATTAAATATAATCAATTATATGTTTTATTTTTTTCAGTTCATATGTGAGCATATTGATGCATTCATACACTCAAAAGACGCTTTAGTTTACTGCCTCAAAGCTTTGGCTTGGCTTCTTTTAACAACCAATGAAAAGGATTTAAATAAATATTCAAGTAAACTACGAGTTTTCACGAACGATATGAAAACTATGGAGATAAAAGAAAGTCCTGCAACTTACGTTAAGGCCAAAGACATTTCTTTGGCGGAGCCGATTGCATTTACATCTTTTGGAATACATAAATACGACAACGTGGATAGACTTTGGTCGACCATTGTTATGCTACGTGACACCAATGTGGCTGCATTGGGTGAGAGGCTTGCTGTAACATATAAAAAAGTAAGTATTTGCAATTGATTGTCATCTAAGACTAATTTAAGAAGCCTCTTAATGTTCATTTCATTTAATCAATATTTTTAATTCAAGAATGGCACTATTGATCTGATTGATGTGACTTCTCTCATTCAAATTGATCAAAAAGTTCCGATGTTAGTCAGCACTGCTGGCGACTTTGCAGCCGTCTGCATTGTTGGCAAGAAAATATACTTCCTTAGTGGATCTCAAAATAGCACTGGCAATTATGTTTATGTACTGAACTCGAGCCATGGTCGGATTAACAAGAAACCTTCATTCACCATCAGACGAAGCTCAACCACTGCGGTTTTATTCAGAAACTGCATCTATGTGGTGGGAGGATTTTATGGATGCGATTACATTGGTGATGTTGAAAAATTCGACATCTTAACGGAGACTTGGTCATCTGTGGCTGCACTAAATGTTGCCAGAAAAAATCCCGTTTGCATCGTTTACGACGACCAGTTGTACGCAATCGGCGGATCCTATGGTGAAAGATCGGCGGAGGTTTACAATTCCACCTTAAATGAATGGACCAAGGTAAGACTGTTTTGCAATTCACTACATTAAGTTTTGCTAATTATTTGATTTTAGATTGCAGATGTTCCGAAGAATTTAAATCTTACAAGTGCCGTTATTGTTGATGATAAGCTGATTGTCGTCAATTCTGATGGTAGGACTTTTCAATATAACAAGAATGCCAATAACTGGAAAAGATTCACACGCATACCCGAGTAAATTCGACGTCTTTTATAAATGTAATTGAATGCTAAATTGCGTTCTTCATTTGCAGACGACTTTTTACATTTTAAGACGTTTTTCTTTTTGCATTAGAACGTTACATTTTTGTTGAACAATGTTCTCATTGATACTCTTTTTATTTATAATAGAATTTATTAATTTAATATCTTTAAAAATATCTTACCTTGAAATGTGTTGGTTTTTCTTCCATTTCAATAATTAGTTTCTTCAATAAATGGTGAAACCGAAAATTGATTTGTGAGTTATTACTTAAATCCTAATTATTACGAATTAAACATCAATAAAAAATTTTAAATTGATTAATAGATTTATTGAATATTTAAGAAATGAATATAATTGTTAAAAAAATCAGTGCGAAACTGAAAATATTTTGTAAACGAAGCAAATTTAATAAAGAATTAATTAAGAGCTGTTGATGTCAACACGGCAACTCCACGCTCATAGAAGCTGTGAGGATCCTGCCCGGATGCCACCGCCAAATCCACAGTGAACAGCAACTCGGCACGCGTCGAATTTAGATAAACAGGCAACGTCAGTTTACCAGGACGCAATTCCGAGCCCACTTTGATCCATTTCAGCAAAGTCAGCGGCAAATCCATCATAATGGTTGATGTCAACAGCAACTGATTATTCTTGCATTGGGCACCTTGCAACTTCAAACCGATCACACCAAAGCTGCTGTCCTTCAAATCACTTTCACCAGTTCCCGCCTCGCTGATAGTCACGTCCAGAGCCAGCTCCTCCAACGACCAGCTGTTGGCTTGCGCCACACACTGCCGGGTCGCAGTGATGTAGGCTTCCGGATTTAACAGACCACCTAACCATACGGGGAATCCTTGCAACTCTTTAGCGCCAGCCTGTGACACAAGTGTAGACACTTTCTGAAGTTGCTTGACACGATTACTGAAATCAGTGATCCACTGGATTACGGTGCAACCAGCTGGAACTGTGTAACGACGCCACCCTACGGGAATGATGCCGCGCACCAACTCGCTCAACATTGAGCGATGATGATTGGTCTGTTTTTTCTCGCCTTGACAGATGAGAACGACATCCTGCAGGTCACTTACGACAGTTGTTAGCAATTTGGCGCCGGACGCCACCTCGCGTTCAAAGTATCTGAAAAATTTGAAGCTGGAATTAGTTCTGATCACTCGAGGAACGATTTTGAATTTAATTACCTGTACAATGGATCCTTGATATTTTCAACGGTGCGTCTAAGTGTGGCCAAATTCTTTGGCAACAGCTCCAGCCAAGCCATAGCACTATTGTTCAACGTCTTCATCCAGGAAGGACGTCCATCTTCTTCGCGCTGCTGCATCACTTCCAATCCCTCGTCGGCACTATACGCCAGTTCATCGTCATCCTCCAGCTGTTGCATCTTCAGCAGTTTGCTCACCAAATCGGTACCACGTGTTGTCAGCAGTACCTTTTCCGCGTTGTTCGGCAGTCCCAGCCAAGAAGGTGTCTGTCTGTCAGCCAGACCCTCAATCCACTTCATGAAATGATCACGACGTGTGCCGTCTGGCATTGTAATATGACGCTGTCCATTGGGACCTCCAGCGACACCGTCCACATTTGCGACTAGTGCAAAGTCAGCCTCGAAACTGCGTGGAGTGAATAGTTTGGCCAAGAATGAGACCAGCAGACGCTGATCAAAATCATTGTCAATCTTGCCACCATAAATGCTCTGCGAGAGCAATGTCACCAACGCATCCCATGGCACCTTCTCTGGCGGCAAATTGGTACGTCCCATTGCCGTCGCATCGATCCAAGTGTCCAAAGTGTCACAAGCAACACGCAAATCTGACTCATTGAACTCGTACTTTTTGGCCCAGCCGAGCGGCACATAACGCAAACGTTCCTGCACGATCGCATGGAACCAGGCCAACAGGAAGTACAATCGTGCACGTTCACTGGGCTGCTTCATCATGCGACCAGCCGGCACCGTTGAGAATGTACGCAGCAAGTTGGCACGAATGCCTGGTGGCGGCTCATACACAAAGATGCGACCGGCACGCAACAAATTCACCGGTACACGTGGACTGATCTCCATAGTTAAGAACAAACGGAAGCCCGAATGTGGTTGCAGGGAGTGCAGTTTCTTCTCCAGCTGCACCAGCCACTGTGGCGCCAAGTGTACGTTCTTTAGAAGTACCCAGCGTCCCGATTTGCAAGCCATATTAATGGCGCGCTCTGCCTGACTGAAACCTTCTGCAGAGCCAATGGCAATGCTGGAGATTTGTTTGCTAAGTTCGGCTGCCAGATCATCGACGCGTCCTGATGCATCGTATCCAGGCACCGAGCACAAAAGGGCTGGTGTATTTGATGTTAACTGTTTCTCGACGCAAGCTGCAAAGTCTAGCTCTTTCTCGGCTAGCGGCATGAAATCATCGTCCAAAACAGTGGCTACAAGCAGCTGAGCTGCTGCGATGACACGATCCGGTCGGAATGCCTGAATCAACAACAACTGATGCACAGCGGATGACACCGGGGATAAGGCTTTTGATTCATCCCAAAGTTGCGGGACGCACTGTTCCGGAGAACTTTGTTGCAGCCAAGCTCCAATCTCAGGCATTGACTTAACCTTTTCAATCAACTTCCTGAAGATTGGCACTCGTTGGGCCAATCGATTGACTGCCTCAAGCTGCTCATGCGACAATCCGTCAATGTGTTGCTGGCTGTTGATGAGGCCATCTTTGTTGCGTAAGAAGAAATCAAATTCTTGATCCAAATTGGTCTCAGAAGTTCCCTTCAGATGAATGCGGCACAGCAAAATGGCAAAAGTCAAGCGGTCGCCGTGCAACATGCCACGTGCGACGCGATCGTAGCACACAGCAAACAAATCCTTGGTAACGATAGCCAGACGTTCGCCGTGCTCTGATTTTCCATCCAATTTGCTGTTGCTGTACAAAACTGTGCTGAAAATGTCCAGGAACATCTTCAAAGAGTACTGATAGAGGAAATGCACTTGATTCAAGCTGTCCATTGTGAAATAAATGTTGCTGCAGGCCTGAGACAACGGCATGTATTGCTGGGAGACGGTGTCAATTTCAGCAATAACCTTGTCAGTCTCTTCAACCTTCTGACCAATGTCGGCAGCTTCTTTCTTCAATGTCTCCAATGTTGTTATGACAGAATCATCATCCAAGATTTTGCCCTTAGCATCATTCAACGCCTGCAACAAACTCTTCTCCAATTGACGGAGACGCAAGTGGAATTCACCTTGCAGCTTCAACAGATCAGATCGCTTCTCATCAATGTCAGGACGCTCCGCCTTCAACACTTGATTCAAACATTGTGACTGCAATGAGCTGCGGGTCACTGTAAAGTTGACGAAAGTGACACGAGAACAGATGTCCGGTGGGAATTCCACAGTCGGATCACGCGTCGATAGGAAAATAACAAATGCTGGCGACAAATCAATGTCCTGGTCGCCCAAAGTGATAAGGACACGACCACCAGTGCGGCGAAGCTCACGATTCAGCACTGGATTCAAAATCGGATCGTAGTTTTCGACATCCTGCACCAACAATGGATTACCGAAACGCAGCGCAGACTCCAAATTCTTACGGAACGAATCATCCAAGAAGCTGGTCTTAGTAATCTTTCTACCAGCGAATTCATTCATAATAAACTCAGTAGCCTGACCAGATGGATCAATGATCAGTGGATATCTATTGAATCGCTTCAACATGATAGCGTTCTCTGTGCAGAGATCATCCGTGGGCAGTGCATTCGCTTGCCAACGTAGTCGCTCATCCGGATTGGAGAGATACTCTGTGCGAGCGATTTCCGATCGATATTGGATGTTTGCTGCGTGCAGATGTTGACACCACGTCGTAAACAGATTGCCACGATAGTGCTGATCAAAGTAGCCGCCATACGCAATGAATGCGGCCGACAATAGAACATCACCGATGATGGTGGACATCTGCGACCGGAATGTCTCGCTTGTCGCCTCCCAACGATCACGCTCAATGTTCAAACTCTTCAACAGTGCAATTGAACGATCCACCTTGGCTTGGACATTCTCCAGATCGGTTTTGATGGCTTGCGCTTGTGAAATCAACTGTGCGTATTCCTCCTTGTAGGCGGCGATACTCTTCTCCAAGGCAGCGATCAAGTCCTTTGTGTCCTGAGCGTGTTTCATGTTCAAAGCGGCTTGATCTTCAAGCGATTGCAGCTCCTCGCGCAGCGGCTCCACACGCTTCAACATATCAGCGTAGAGGATCTGTAAGTTTTGGAGGCGTCAGTGATTAAATGCGTGTGAAAAAGATGCGATTTATGTCTTACCTGTGCAATTGCCCACTTAACCATGGGACCACATGCCATACTGGCGCGATTCACTTTCTCGAAGTTGTAATCTGGATTACTCAAGTAGCGAGTCTTCATCTTTTCGCGTACATCATCACTATGGGAATGATTATGTCGATCAATGGTTTAGCAATACATGAATGGCAGATTGAAAGCAAAATATAATTAATATAAACCAAAAAGCCAGTGTAATTATAAGAAAAAGGCAAACAATTAATGCGAATTAGAATTTTGTGCGCGGGATTAGCTTTTGTAAATTCTTTTTAAAAAAAGCGCAACATAAAAAGATCAAAATTTGAATTTGTTGTCACATTTTTGTGAAGCGACTTCAAGAGAGAAGCCACCGTTTTTCGTGTTGTATCCGTCATTGTAAGATTTTTTTTTATTTCTTGCTATAATTTACCAACTTCCTTAAGAAGGATATTCTTAAGATTAAATTCGTCGGTCAGATGCAAATGAACCTCAAACATGACAGATACAACCACACTAATTATGTAGAAACTTAATTAATTAGTAACACAGTTTCATGCTTACGTAATATCTTCAGTGCTGAAATTAGACACAATGGAGTTTATAAAGTTTTCGCGCATAATAACGGCGCGAATAGATTTCCAGTCGGACGCATTCTCGCCCAGCAGTAGACAAATGGATTCTAATGCAAGTTTGACGATAGCTGGCGGATTCGCCATCGAACGTACCTCGACTAGGTGTTGCTTGCGAATCGATTTCACCGCTACAAAAAAAGTACAATAAACGGACGGTCATATTTGCGAAACCTCTGCAGCAGCTGGAGAGTCTCCAGTGCAAATGTATAATTTTAACGGAAAAAAAAACGAACAACTTTAACGAAGGAGTATTTCTACTAGTTTCTACGATGGAGCAAACAAGGGGGATCATGGATAAAATGTCATACAAATGAAGAAAACTAAAAAAAGCTATTTTACTGTTTGGAGCTGGAACTGAAAGGAAACATGAGTTTGCGATTTAAATACAAAATTATAACATTTGGGAAATGTGATAAAGAAATTTGGCTACAAATTGGAATCAACATGATCCATTAAAATCCATAATTGACGAATAACACGAATCTAAGGATCGTGGCGCGTCTTTCAGCACTGGAGTATACAGATGTACACCAATAAGCCTGGCGTTTTGTATGTTGCGAATCAATCACGTTCCTAATTCGGTACAATACGACAGGACGGGACAATAAATTCACTGCACCCATTCCCACCGGGCTTCCCATAATAATAAGCGGGAAAAGCGTATCAATGAGGCGCACGGCAAATGTGTGAATCAGGTTCATGCGAATTCGTTGCGATTTCGATGCGATTTCGAGCAGAATATCCACTTGGGTATTATATGTATTAGTGACACAATATAATTGTTTTTGTTTTTTTGTTTAATGATAATATCATATTGAAGTGTGAGTTAGCAGGAGTAGTTGTATGTATATATATGTATAATAAATAGAATTGATAATTGATAGATTCAAAACATACGTGACGGCGGCTGTGTCAAAGTTAACGATCGACATAATGAAACCGTCTTTGACCAGAACCTGACGAATTTGCTTCCAATCCAGGGCTTCAACATTCAATACCAAACAGACAGATTCAAGCGCCAGCTTAACAACGGCCGGCGGATTGGCCATTGATCGCACTTCAGCCAAATCTTTCTTTCGAATTTGACTCACGGCTAAATACCAAAAGTTGATGAATTTTTTTGTGTTTGTTTATGGTAAAAGGGTAAAGGTAAACTCCAACGCTAAAGGATCAAAACGAAAAACACAGGAACCACCGCAACCAAATCAACAAAAACAGCCTTACCTTGTTGGGCGTCGATAACGGCCGGCTCAACTTGAGCCAAATCCGCCATGACACACTTGCGTTTCTCCTCGATTTTCACTGTCTGCTCGGCCAATTGTTTCTGAATATCCTGCGACTGTCCCTTCTTCTGTTCGGCCTCCTGTTGATCCTTGAACATCTGCTTTAATTTGGAGTTGGCCGCTTCATTCTTTGCCTGCAGTTCCTGCGACTTGACGGCGAGCGACTTTTGCATTTCCTCCACTTGTTCCACCGTCTCGGCAATTTTGTTTAAGCCAACATTCAAATGTAGTTGCTGTTCCTCCAAATCGCTGCGCTTCTCTGAGTACAGCTTAACAAAGTGATGGATAAAGTCCAAGTAATGACGTGGAGTGATCGCCATTGTACGTCCGCCACGTTTAGCGAGGCGTCCATTCGCCTTGTGTAATGTTTGGTGCACATAGACGCAAGCATTGATGACAGCATCACGATGTGACGGAGCGTTGGGAACAAGCGCACACGCTGATGGGAAGAAATCGGGCGCTTGCCATTGTGGCTTGTCCAAATCAACTCGAATTGTAAACTCTTTTCCTACTTGGAAGAGTGCGGTGTCTGACCAGTCACCGAACCAATTCAACACACAACGATTGAACAAAGCTGGAGAGGTTGAGGCACGATCCTTAAGACCGTCAGTTGATGGATTCATGGTGAAGACAACATGCAAATTTCGCATAACTTGTTGAGTGAACCATTTGTACAGCTCATCGTTGGAGTCAAGCATCAATCCTTCACGCTGAGCGCCTTCTTTGCATTGGGTCATCAATGTGGCGAATTCATCACCCTCGAACAATCCAGGTACCTCACCGTTGGCCAACAAAGTGTTCATTCGCTCTAAAAATCCAGAGTCCAGGACATTGGATTCGTCCAAAATGAAGGCGATCTTCTCGTCCTTGCAGCCGGAACGACGTAGCACACAACGCAGATCTTCATCAAAATCTTCGCCAGTATACTTGTTGTGCACCTTAATTTGGAAGATGGACAAACCATTCATCCAAGCGACAAAACGAGATAGAGTTGTTTTACCAGCACCGGACACACCGATCAACAACAAATGGCCTTGCGGCTGTCGGAAGATACGATCAATACGGAGAACATGCTCAAGCACTTCATCGAACAAAACCAACGGTACATCCAGCTCCTCCTCGTAGAACACTTTCAGACGAGCTTTCACGTAGTCGCGCAACTCATCACGATTTACAGGCATATAATCCTTGGACAACCAATTGCTGTATAGGATTGGACGATGGAGTGCCTTCTCCTGATCAACAGATGGGAAGTGCTTCATAGCGACAATGTCAATGTTTTCGTTGGTCCATCTACGTTCAGTGTCGTCAACTAGACGATCTTGGAACAGACGAAGAGCTTCGTGAGCCCACAAGCGTACCAAGCCCTCTACTGGCAGGCTGTCGAGAGGACGAATCGCTTCACAAATACCCCGAACCCATCTAGTCATCTCACGTGGCGAGTACACGTAATGAGGCTGCATGTCTTGGGTGAATCGATCTTGCGACGCCAAATAAAACTCCACCATGGCGTTTGTCAGTGGCTCAGCGTAACCTCGAAGCGCCGGCATTAGTCGCAGCATAGCTCGACTGAATGTACCGTAAATCTGCTTTAATGATGTCTCTCCAGGATAATCGACATAGATAATGGGAACATGTCTCAAGAATCGATGACTCAAAGGTTTTCTGCCAGGATCGGTTGGAGGATTGCAAGCGCCGACAAATTGAATACGCTCCAGAGACACCCATGCCTGATCAGATGCTCTGAAGAATCCACGATGCTCAACTAATTGTCGCAAGAACGAGATTACACGCTGCGTTCCATAAGCGTCCATGTCGGGCAAATTGATCTCATCGCAGAACAGTACTAACCACTTGCCGATTTGGACAGGCGCCAAAACAACACCATTTGGCGTCTTGCGGTACTCACAATAATGATCGAATGTCTTCAGCAACAGTTCAGGCGTTGTGGCCGATGAGAAATTTAAGCCGACTACCTCCATGTCAGGAAGAGCACGCAAAGCCGAGAACAACGTCATTGTTTTTCCAGAACCAGGAGGTCCGCAGAGAACAAGCGGTTTATGTTCAGCCAGCCAGGTGTACAACAGCGATTCGTGGCGTACAGTGTCCAAAGTGGGGACGACAACATCAGGAGCAGCCACTTTGTGAGTCTCAACCTCAATGACGGGAACCTTGTTTGACCATGGCAACCATTCACCATTCATGTGGACTTCAAAGTCGATAATTGGGGCAGTTGAGTTTGGCAATCCCACAGTGGTCACGCTCTTAATAAAGTCACCCATGTCGCAACGCATTTTGAGCTTAGCGTCACCAGCAAATGACCAGAGAAGAGAGTAAATCAACGTCTTCGGAATGTATTGCTCTAATTTATCTGGATCGACTGGGAAATCAGGATGCTGTGAGTTGAAGTTCAGGACATTGCGTACGTTCTGGTTGAGCATGGAGAACAGTGAGCTAAGAGCTCTCAAACGTGTAAAGTCCATAATGTGCTCTTGGGTCATGGCATACTCTAGACAGCGCACAACCAAGCCATCGGCCGCAAAATAAGGCTGAAGGAGTGTGGCGATTTCACGTTGAGTGGCCAGCGCAGGTGACACCTCGTCTTCTTTGCCTTCTTTAGATCCCTTTGGACTGAAGCTGTCCTCGTCCGAATCTTCAAGTGGAATATTGCGGAGGCGCAGCAAAAAGTGTTCGAATATCATCTCAGTGGAAAGAACATCCTCGGAGAACCAGACCATGCCGCAACGTGATACTGTCGCCAGTGTGGCGAAACGAAGATCTTGAACTTCGAACATGACACGAACGTTTGGTGGTAGTGACAATCGTTCACCGTTCGGTAGAGTAAGAAGTTTGTTGTCGTCAAGCACGGAATTCAAATTCTCAACCCATTCAGGATCAACGTCGCCATCAAAAATAATCCATTGACGCTTATTTATTTCACCACGAACGTTGTCAATGATTTTACTGAAAACAATTTCAAATATGTTAAAATGTCAAAAGAACAAGGACAAATATTAAATATTTACCGCAAAATATGAGTGAACAATCCATCAGTCCATTCTCGAGTATTGGTATCAAGGACACCGTACAAAGCTTCCTTAGAAATGGCTTTTGGATCAATGACATGAGCCACGCCTTCAACTCCTTCAAAGCGTTCTAATGCCTTCAGCAGCACCTTCCATGCGGTTGATTTGCCAGACCCAGATGGACCGACCATCATCAGGCCGTGATTGAGATTGCAGATTTGATACAATTGAAGAACCTGAATTTAAACCAAAGGTAGATTAGAAATGTATCAACTCTAAACTTTTTAGTACAGGCGGACTAATTACAAATCTAATTATTATTGTTTATTGTTTGGGTCTCACCTTATGTACCCATGTTTCACCGAATCCCTTTGAAGGCATTAGAATAAGAATTAAGAAGTTAGTCAAGAAGTTATTAGAAATTTAGAATAGATAATCCAAAAGCCAACACACGTAAACAATAGGAAACATACAAAGGAATACAGAATACATAGAAACATTCAAAGGAAGTCAAGATAAGACATGGTCATTTGCTTAAAAGTAGATAACAAGATGTATATCAAACTTTACCTTTTCCATCCATGCAGCTCCCTGTTCATCTCCTTCGCCACAAACCAAGTACTCTTCAGCGCAGACTTTACGAATTTCTTCCTTAAGTCCTTCCATTTCAGCTCGGGTGTAACCAACATTCGGGAAGACATCACTCAACAACGAGAACAACAAAGGAATATCCTCAGCCACCAATTTTGGCACCATTGTCTCGCACACCGACTGAATAAGAATCTCCTGCTCGGGCAAATTCTCAGCAATTGACGCCTCATCAATATTCGTCTCTCCGCGTTGCTTCATGTTGTCCTTGATCTTCATGATTCGATCACGCTTCACATTACCAGCGGACACAAGTACTGACTTGAGGGCACGCAAACCAAAGTCGTAATGCGACTGGTTGGACAGCTGTTCGTCGCAGAGCTTGAAGAACGGCACAATTTTACACGCCAACTTCTCAGCCGATCGGAATCCTTGGCTGAACAACATCACCTCGGCAATCAATTGCCGGTCTGGTGTTGTCATAGCCAAGGAGCGGAACAGCTTCTTCAAATTGTCTGGCAAATTGGAGCGACCTGCGTAGCCAGGATTCATAGTGATGAAGATGGCCATATCAGTAGAGACGCGCACTTGTTTACCAACCAATTCAACTGTAATGTCTGAAATTGAAGGAGTAAAGTGAGATATTCTTAAATTTAATTGACCAAAACTTACTTTGAACATCTTTGTTAGTATCTTGAATAGATTTAAGGGCCTCCTGAATGGTCTGAATTTGCTGTGACACGGCAGACAACATACGCTCCTCCAAACGATTGAATTCATCGAAGCATCCCCATGCACCTACTTGGCACAGACCGACGAAAATACGTCCCATGGCGTGAACATCAAAGTTCTCATCGCAATTGAAGACAAGCACAAATCTGCCCAATTGATGGCCAAGTGCCTTCACTGATTCAGTTTTGCCAGTACCAGCTGGACCGAATGGAGAGCCACCGAGACGAGACTCTAGTGCTTGTGTCATCGTCAAGTAGCAACGATCTGTCAATGGTGTCTGCACAAGACGATCTTGAACACCCAAATACTCGAATCCATAGAAGAATCGGGCATTGGCCATGTGGATTGTAAGTTGTTGCAAAACCTAAAAAACGTTTTAAAATAGTTCAAAATAAATTTTTAAAAAATTCTAAAAGAGTACCTCAGTTTGTCTAGGATCGAAGTAAAATCGCATCTCGCATAACCATTGGAAAGATTTGGGATGAGTAACTCCATTTGCAATCAAGCGACGTGTCACTGTACGTTTATGCACGAATTCATTGATCTAAAAGAAGAGGATAGTTATCTGGGGCATTTAAAAATCGAAATATTAGATAATACCAAGTGCTCCAATTTCTTGCGTCTCAGTGGAGGCTGCTCCTGCAATACCGAATCGGCAAGAACATTCAAAGTCGCCTCGACGCTGGTCAGAACACGGTTTAATGGAGTTTTGTTGCCAGTATTCTCTGAAGTTTGTTGCAGAGCAGCTTCCACATCTTCTGACCACAAAATCTGAGCAGCTAATACAACAATTTGTGCCTGATACTTGTCGCACCACTCCATGTATTTAGCTGAATCAATAGCGCCATCGCGGAACTGCTTGATATCTTGTACAGCCTGAGCCAAATACGAAGCCAAAGTGAATCGCATCTCCTTCTCTACTAGAGATAACCATTCATTGATTTTGGGGTGCTCAACGGTCGAAACGGGACGCACAAATTTCACTTCTTCGCCTTCGCGGGATGCAATGCCCAAGATAACAGTGTTATCTTCATTTAAGATGATTGACGCAACTCCAGCAAACATTTTCTTGAAGTGCTTCTGCAAACGAGCAATATTCTTGCTGTTACCGATAATCTCCAACAGATCCTCGTCACCAACAAAATAGAATCGTGGGAATGAAGTCCGCTCACGCTCCAAGTATTCACCTAATGCTTTCTGGATTTTTCCTAGCAAATCGGCAAGACGTTCCAATGACCTTTGAACAGCCGGGATATTCAAAACGTCCATCACTTTGGGTGACTTGGCCACTTTCTTCATGAGACCCAAGAACTCAGAACTAATGCTCTGGAAACGAGATGTCTCGACTGGTAGCAACGTTTTGATATCTGCACTTCCAGAGAAAATACCCTCCAAATATACCCAACGGCGTTGGACATCAATCCAAACATCAAATAATGCGTTAATGCGATTAAGTTTCTCTTCCCAAGTCAGGGCTTCCTCCTCAAATACCTTGTAGTATGGAGACAACTTCATGGCGGCAACGGAATTAATGTGCTCCTTGACTTTATTGAAAAGATCATCCCAACCACGAATGATGCGACACTTGTTCTGGTAGTTGATCAAATCTAGCTCATAGTTCTGCCAAGATTCACGCACCTGCTTCAAGAATTCTTCCAATGCCATCTCACCCTGAGCAACCAGAATGATGTCCTTAACGATTGCCTCGTTCTTTAGCAAATTAACATCCCACACCTGGCCCAGTGTTAAATCGGAAATCACCCAATTGACTTTAAGTTGCTTCGTCAATTGCTTCCAGTGGCGGTCCTTAAGGGCGTCAGATTTCAGTTCCACAATCAACATGTTAACTTTGATGTAGCTCTGTAGTAACTTTTTAACATACTCGTAGCTCTCATACATTCTCAAACGGGCTGGCAACTCCTTCAGCTGATTCATCATGGCCTCCAATGACTGGCGCAGTTTGCGCGGTTGTACTGACAACCATGGTTTTTCGCGTGTCTCATCAATTTGTCCCCAAATCTTAGCCAACTCACTCCATACTCCGCGTAAATCTTGCAACTCCTCCAGCACAACGTTCATGCGCTCAGTGCTGTTGTTTGGCACAGCAGATTCCTGGAGTTCAAGAGCTTCCTTGGCCTTTGCCACATTGTCACGTTCTTCTTTAAGACGTGAGAATTTTGTTTCGAACATTTGCAATTGTTGAAGTGCTTCATCGGGCCGAATTTTGCCACCAGTTGGCTTATTCTTTTCCCAGTCGTTCAAGAAATCAACAGTACGCGATTCAACCGCCTTGTCCTCTGCCACGATTTTTGTCTGCAAGCTGGCCACTTGGGTTTGAATGGCGCTATCCTTGCGCTTCATGATTTCATTGAACGCCGACCATTCACCTTCAATGTTGTCAACATGCAACCACGAATTTGGGAACTGGAAACGTTGACGCTCCAAAATGCGCTGAGCCTCACGATACACTTCCACTTGTTTATCCCAAACAATCATGTCCTTTTTCAATGATTGCACGTAGGTGATAAAGCACACAGCGTCCGATGTACTGGCCGCTTCAATACTTTGTTGCTCCAAATCACCACGTGACTTCGATACTTTGCTGTGGAACGTCGACATTTCAGTGCCCAAGAGTGTACCGAACTTGCTCAGTGCCTCCTTATGCCAGGAATCGTATTTCAGTGTCACCTTCGCCTGTACTTTGGCATAATCAATGACAATTGGACCGTACGCGCGTCTAGTATCGGACGTATCAAAAGTAGTACGTGACTTTTTGATGTCATTCAAACACTTGATCCACAAGTTAATGTCCTCGCCAAGACGACCGTACAAAGTATCCGCTTGCAAGTCCCACAGACTCTGGTAGCGGAGCCATTCATCGACATAGTTACGCACTTCGGCGATTTTCTTCTCAATTGCGTCGTAGGCGCTCTCCATTTGCTCCGATCCAGACGGCAACTTGGTGGACAAATTGCGGTACGTCTGAGACACCGGTTTATCCAAACCGACCTGATAACGCGAACTCTGCAAACGTGTCTGCGATGTTACGATTGCTTGCCAGGCAAACAACTGCTGCATTATCTGGAAGCGGGCCTCCTCAATGGAAGGATACAAATACATTTGCTGATTGGTGATGCGAATCTCGTGGATTGCAATTTGAATTGTTGGATCGCCGCCCGGCTTGTGAGTAGGCTGAGCTGGTGCATCGGTGTCCATTGACAGATCTACTTCTTTTTTGTTGCCAGTCAATGCTTCGGTCCAGGCTTGGACGCCGGATTGAAGACGTGCTGCCAGCTTCTTTTCGACTTCTTCATCAAGGCGGGTAACCCAAACGTGCAAGTTTGAGTATTGCTTGAGGGAGAGGTCGTCGACAGCGCGCTGCACCTTCGAGAGAATGTCGGCGAATGTTGCTGCGCTGTATGGACAGGTTTCAAGAGAACGAACATCAACGTCCAACTGTTCTTCGACGACCAGAAGTTCTTCAACCTTTATTGTAATGATTAATTGGGATTTAGTAAATTGATTTTTTTTAGAATAAAAATATTCTCACCTTCTCCTGGAATGAAACGACACACTCGGACAGTTTCTGGACGTATGGATCCAATTTGTAGCTCTCCCAAACTAGGCCGATACCTTCTGATACTAAACCAAGGACATCCTTGCGTAATCCAGCCACGAGTGGAACAATGCTGGCACGATCCTCAATCTGAGAACATTTGGGATTTAAGTAAAGCACGTTTCATTTAACAACTTATGCCACTAGGTAAACAGCAATGCTTTTACTTTAAGCAGTTTACATTAATAAAGTAAGCGACTAGTAACAATTAACGTGAAATTTTGAACGACAAACCTTGATTGTTGTTATTCTAGGATGTTTTATTTCACGAATAAAATTAATGCTTCATGAAATAAAATGTATCCGAATAGCAAATATTTTTAAACCAATGAAATT
>JANSTS010000005.1:76694-90277 GCA_026546915.1 Sylvicola fuscatus
TTTTTTTTGGTATCATTCGTTTTTTCAATTTCTGATTAACAAAATGTGCATTTTTTTTTCTTAATGAAAATTCTTATTTTCTATCAGGTACATGTTAATATCCACTAAATTATAACCGCTAGAAAATGTGAAGCCAAATATTGCGCGACCAATCCGAACCGGTTACCGGTTACGATTTCTATGCCAGATACATATATAATCTAAATACTGGAAAAGTCATTTGGATATTCAGCACGTTCAGACAGAACTGCAAAAAAGAGAAATTGAATTAATATTAAAAACGATTTGGTAATTTAAATCATTTTTTGTAGTAGCAATGCCCCAATTATAGCAAAATTAGTTATTTATCAGCAATAATAATTGTGTAATTAATTGCAATGGTAAGTGGACCAGAAATGTGGCTGTAGTTCAAAATGAAAATAAAAACAAGCAATACGTAAAAAAATATGGCTTTGGTGTGCAAAAAAAGAACGAAGTGAAAGCCAACCAACGAAATTAAATTATCATTGTGTCCCTTAAAGAAATATCAAGCAATTCAATTAAAAATTAAGACCAAAAATATTCGCCATATCCAAGCGATCCAAGAAATTCACGTTCAAGTGATTCGGAAAGGCTACCAAGCGGCCGGTGAATGATCAGTAGGGACAGCTCAAAGAGAAAGTTGAATAATACTAATCAAGTTCCCGGGACATGTCCATTATGTTAAGGGTAATTAATGCTTAGCTGCAATTAAAATACATTTTCATCCCTATTTTTACCCACAGGGCAAAGACCAGCGGTCCTTTGAAGATGTTTGGCCAACAATGCGTCCAATAGTCCTGCAGGTACTTAAACAGGAGCCAGTTACACAATTCGAGTGGCAGGAGCTGTTCTATGGCGTGCATTCAGTGTGTCTGTGGGATGAAAAGGGCGCCCACAAAATTTACGAATGCCTAAAAGAAGACATTGTCACATTTATACGGCATGGCGGCACACGAGTGACAGCCGAAAGTGAAGAACAAGCCCTGCTGAAGGCCTACATTGTGGAGTGGCGAAAGTTTTTCACACAAAGCAGCTACTTACCACTTCCATTTAAGCAATTAGAATTTGCACTTCAGGTACAAGTTTTTTCATCCTTAAAATGTCAATCAACTTTGTAAGGTTTTTTTTCAGGGAAAAACATCGACATCCAACAACAATTCCAGCGGCGGGACTCAAAAAAAGGTGGCAAACGACGAAAGTATTGTTCGCAAATTGATGCTTGACTCCTGGAATCAAAACATCTTCCTCAGCATTAAACACCTTCTGCAGAAATCTGCTATGAAATTGGTGCACGCAGAACGCAATGGTGATGCCTTTGACTCGCAGCTGGTGATTGGTGTTCGCGAGAGTTATGTGAATTTGTGCTCAAACCTGGAAGACAAGCTGGAAATCTATCGTGAAAACTTCGAGGCGTCCTACCTGATGGCGACATCATCGTTCTATCGATTGAAAGCCAGCGAACAGTTGCAGTCGAATGGCGTGCAGAGTTTTATGCGTTACGCTGATACAAAGCTGCGCGAGGAAGAGGCGCGAGCCAAGCGATATCTGGAGCCCAGTAGTTTTCAAGCGCTGACAAAATGTTGTGTGGACGTGTTGATCGGCGATACCCTGGACATTTTGCTTGCCGAATGTGCACCTTTGATTAAAGCCAATGAGACGGAGCGTCTGCTATTGATGTTCCGTCTGTTGGATCGTGTCAACGGTGGCGTGGATCCGATGCTGAACGATTTGGAGCAGCACATTGTTGGTGCTGGTTTGGCGGATATGTTCGCTGCAGCCGATGTTATTACACAGGATTCTGAGAAATACGTGGAACGGCTACTGGATCTGTTTCGTACGTTCAGTACACTGGTCAAAGATGCATTTGGTGATGATCCACGATTTCTGACGGCTCGCGATAAAGCTTTTAAGACAGTCGTCAATGACACCACTGTGTTCAAAGTATTCATTTTGAAATAGAGACTGATTTTAGGATATTTTACGGGTTTTTCTACTTTCAGCTGGAGCTTCCAACAGCGCCTACAGCTCGTGGCACCAAAATAACAGCGCCTGAGAGTAAATGTCCTGAATTGTTGGCCAACTATTGCGATATGCTGCTTAGGCGAACGCCACTCAGCAAGCGACTAACAAGCGATCAAATAGAGTCAAGACTCAGGGATGTACTACTGGTGTTGAAGTATGTTAGCAATAAGGATGTGTTTATGCGTTACCACAAGGCTCATTTAACAAGAAGGTTACCACAAAAATCTGTCATTTGCAGGACCCTCCAATAACTAATTTCCTTACAAAATTTCAGACTCATATTGGATTCAAGTGCAGATAGTGAGAAAGAGGAGGACATGGTGGAGTGGCTACGCGAAGTCGGAATGCCCGCCGACTATGTCAACAAGCTAGCACGCATGTTCCAAGATATAAAAGTCAGTGAAGATTTGAATACTCAATTTCGCTCATCGACCACCCGTCACGATGCCATAAACATTAAAATACTAAACGCCGGCGCGTGGGCTCGCTGCTCTGAGCGTGTGTCGGTTAGTCTGCCGCTCGAGTTGGAGGACTACATACCTGAAGTGGAGGATTTCTACAAGAAGAAACATTCCGGTCGAAAACTGCAGTGGTACCATCACATGAGCAACGGCACCATAACGTTTGCCAACAACGTCGGCCGATTCGATCTGGACGTGACCACATTTCAAATGGCGGTGCTGTTCGCATGGAATCAACGGCCGCTGGAACGAGTGTCGTACGAGAACTTGCGGCTGGCCACTGAACTGCCGGATCCCGAGCTGAGGCGCACTTTGTGGTCGTTGGTGGCCTTTCCGAAGCTGAAGAGACAACTGTTGTGCATGGAGCCGATTTGTGCGGCGCCCAAGGACTTTACTGAACACACTCTCTTCTGGATAAATCAAGAGTTTGCGCTGGTCAAAAACGCCAAAGTGCAACGCAGAGGAAAGGTGAGTTTAGTCACTCAGTCAACATTTCAATTGTCTGAATCCATATCATTTCAGATTAACTTAATTGGACGGCTTCAATTGAGTACTGAACGATCTCAGCAAGAGGATAACCAATCTATTGTTCAATTACGAATACTGAGGACTCAAGAGGCGATAATTAAGATTATGAAGATGAGGAAGAGATTAAATAATGCGGCGCTGCAGGTTGGTCTCGTTGTTTTTGTATGTTATTTCGCAAAATTGATTTGTTACTTGTTGAATATAGGCGGAATTGATTGACATTTTGAAGAACATGTTCCTGCCGTCTAAGAAAATGATCAAGGAGCAACTGGAATGGTTGATAGAGCATAAGTACATGAAGCGGGACGACGACGATATCAACACATTCATTTACATGGCTTAATGCAAATTGTCGACGCTACAGACGACACCTCCACAAGTCTTATTTTTAGGACATTTTCTTGGAACCTCTACCTTTTATGGTTTTACTAAAATAACGAAGTATAGTTTATATTCTATTGTCATTTTGTATTTATTCTTCAGATCCAAATTTAAGTTGTTAGTATCATTTGCCGTGCCAAAAAGAAATCTTTTTCCAAGATCTATTGCTGTCGACGGTTTTGTGGCAACATTTTCTCAGTAAAGCATGTTTGGAAAGGTGTGACATTAAGTTTTTAAATCTTTCCGGAACACCAGATTCTTAAACCATAATTTATCGGTGTAATTGATACAAAAATAAAATAGTTATATTAGAAATGTCCTTGCTACTTCTCTTTTAAACAAAATAACACAAAATATGTTTGCCTTAAGCTTTGAGCTTCAATTTCTTGATCACGAATTGATGTTTCTTTCAATGAAACTGGCAGCATTCGTGATGCCGACTCGGTAGATGTCAACTTCAGTTGTAGCCAGTAGCAATTCCATTATAAATGTTTAGCTAATTTGTGTACCATCTCAACAATTGTTTGTATATATTATAAGACAAGAATGATGTAATCTTAGGATTAAATCAGTGAACAAATATATTTTATTTAAATTGTATTTATTCCAAAAAATGTTTTTAATTTTAGTGTCATTGTTAAATTGAATACGTGAAATTTCGTAATCAATTATTTTTATAAAGGTATCAAATCAGTTAGCAAATTAAAAGTTAAATGTATGGTTATGACAACAAAATTGTGGTGCGCGTAGTAATAACAATTATCTAATAACGAGGTCCCTTGCATAGCGATCCAGGAAAAATCGTATTATCTTTCTGCAGCAATATAGGTTATTTGCTGGCTCCCAGGTGTCTGGGAAACCGTCTGCCCATTCGACAAAACACTCTGGCTAAGTTAAAAAATAGAAAATTAAAAACAAGTGAAGACCAATAAAATTGAGTTTAAAATAATAATCTTACAAAACCATTATCCCTGCGAATAGCTTTGATTTTCTCGACACGCAAATAACAAGGATCATCGGTTTCTTCAGGTTTTGGAGGATTCGTTGAAGTCATGATTAACTATTAAACTTTGATATTATTCTAGAAACAATTATTTAAAATAATTTTGTCACAACATGTGCACGAATTTGCAGTAACATTTGACAAGTGGTCGTTACACTGCCAACAATGTTTTTGTCAGTAATAGTTTCTAGATATTTGGGATATAAAACGGTCGTCGGTTGGTGTCTCTGCTTAAAAAAACCCCTAAAATTTTTGGCACCACTCAAAATACTTGTGGACACAAAAAATATGAAATAAAACACGACATAGCTTGTTTATTTGAATTTTATTTGTTGATTGACTGTTTGACATTTTTTAAGGATAGTTAGAAGCGATACAATTTAATAGTCAAAAGAGTTTTTACAGTAAAGCTCTTAATCATACTAAAGAAACATGTATCGAATCTTATTGCTGGCAAAACGACTGCTGCTAAGACCGCAGTATTGAGTACGCGCTAGTTTTTGACATATCTCTACACACTCGCCACATGAAAATTTTGACAGCAGTTTCCATCTATATTACTAGTTTTGACACTGTAATTGTTTTTCACGGTGAAATAATTAGTTTGCGATTAATTTCACACGGATACAATACAATCTATGCATATGGGATTTTTTTTACCACGCGAACTTATTACTGGCCTTAAAGCTGGAAACGCGCAGTCTGCGATGGATTTTCGTTAGTTTACATTGCTCTGCGAACTCAGCCCCTAGGAAACTTTGTTCCAACTTGAATTCAACAAAAAAATTGTATAACCAATTTCCTCAAAAGTTAATATTGCAGCCTATTTTTAATGACCTTAGTATTAATTTTCAAAATATATTGTAAAATTCGAAACAAATATTATGATTGGTTTGGAAGGTAATAGCCAACATCTTTCTTAGAAAAACTTTAAATAAAGAAATGAGAGAATAAAATGATGATCGTTAAATTCCTCTCAAAAAATATTGTTCTCTAAGGATTAAGTTCTCAGAGTCATTTATGAAGAAAATCCACAAGACACTAGAAGCCATTCCAATTGATGTGAGCAGTTATAAAGCGGTTTTAATTTGCATAAAATGAATGAACCTAAACCGTCAGAAAGCAGATCATTCAAAAATCAGACCACAAACAACCCACACGGACATTTGGTCCTTGGAAAAGCGCTCCTGATTCGCCAGACACCAAAAATACAACAAATATTCGAACAGTTTCCTGATCTGCCTCATAAAGGTACACAATAATTATTTTAAATAGTCATTAAATATATATTATAATAAACTTATGGAATACATGCTTTGCTCATTTTGATTCTTCATTTACATTTTACCCAATTCATTGTTTTATAAACAAATAAGCTTGATTTTCAATAATTTTTTTTTTTTGTCATTCTTTCTTAAATATTTGTTTTATAGAAAAATACTGATCTTTTTAATGTCTCACTTAACAAAAATATGTGTTCTAACAATTACCATACGATTGTATAATTTTAATGGATATTTAGGTATTACAAAGTTCAATTAAACTCATATATAACGGTTTTTCAAATGTCTTACAAATGATCTGTTTTTCCATGCATGTGAGTGTTTGTGTGTGTATTTTAATGCTTGTAAATTGTGTGAGGAAGGGATGATTCAGGTGAATTCACCACGCAGCGTCGACATTACTTTGTTCTCGGTTAGTATATAAAGTTTACATTCTTTGTCAATCACAGACTACTTACACTTAAATTCTATACATTTTCGGAAAAGATTTGGAATCTCTTCGATTTTACATGCACGCTCAAAACGTCTTCGTCTTCACTTATTTTTTGAATTACCACCCACTTTAAATGGTGCTTTCGGTTACAACAACTAATAACTAAACTCTAACGCACAAATTTGCACTTGTTTTTAATGAAACTGCTTTGTAAGTAATTTAATATTTAATATGTATAAGTATGTATATAGTTTTGTGGTTTATTATTTTTGATTAAATTATGCTTGATAATACTTCTAACATGTTCATATATCCTGTATTTTGCTTTCATGTTCATGCTGGGCTTATGGAGTGTGATTTGATACAGTTTGCACTATTATTCTGTTTTAGAAATTTTTAAACTCAAACTTTGAATTTCTAATTATTATCAAATCATTTTCTGTATTAATTTGTTCTGTTTTTGACAAACCTAACCGGTTAGGTTGAAAATGATCATAACGGTTATTTTGGCACAATTTTCAAAAAAAAATTAAAATTTTATAAATGAAAATGTAATGGAAAACGTTTTTTCGATCAAAAGTGGCGGCTATTCCAAAAGAAATAAATTACATAAATAGAAAATGTCTTGTACTTAAAGTTCAAATGTTTTAAAAAAGATGTAAATCCACTCAAAAACAGGAACATATTACTGATTTTTTGACTAAGAACTCATGAATTACTGACAAAAGCAAATGAAAAAAAAATCCATAACCTTGGACACATCCTTGTTGTTAAATCACACTCCAATTCAACAGTCTGAACCCAAATTCGTTTGTCATATTTTAAACCGTAACTAAATTCTATTGTGCATATTTACGAATATGTATTAAGTTGTATTTAAATGAATGTATCGCATTATGATACTTGCAACATAAATCATTAAATCACGGCCACCCACTCTGCACCGGCAACTGTAAACACCTTTTCCTGTTGGTATTTGTACTAAGTTTGAACATCTCGATCACAAACGATACAGTTGCCGCTCCAAGTGCACCCCTGAGCGCCCTCACCCACCCCCAACCCTTGTGGTTATTTCTTGTTATGTGTGTGACAAACTACTGATCAAACTCTTATCCATTTAACATAAAAAAACATTGCAAACATTAACTATACATAAATACTGACATCTTTAATATGAGTAGATTATTAACTTATTTTGTTTTTGTTTTTTTTTTGTTTAAATTTATTATTTGAATTATTAGATAATACAAATAACGTTATTTTGATTATATTTTAATGGAACTATTACTTTCACATTTATATTTTATATTTAAACGATTAATGTCTGAGCTATTGGGAGTTATTATTTGAATCTTACGTAAAGTTGGCTAGATTTGTGAATCCTTGACGGATTGCTATTACAATTACTGGAATTCTAGTAATTTTCTTGTCATACATTTAACAATTTTAAATCATTTATTGTAATGATTTTACGTGAATAAATTAGTTTGTTATAATATTAGTAATGTAAAAAAAATATATAAGGTACACTTCTTCGACTACAATTCAATGTTTTAAATATAATAATTTTGCAAAAAAGCATTAAATAAGCATTAAAGTATGTTAAAATTAATTTGTGACTTCAAAGTAAGCGCAATTTTTAAATTAAAAGCTAGCCTAAACAATTGTTTTTGTGTGCAATGTGCAACTTATTCTTTAAGATTAATAATAATACAAATTATTCAAAAGGCCAAATTTTAACGAAAATCTTATGTCTAATTGTTACAAACTTCATTTAACGCCTTTTTTTTAAATGACTCAACATTACGAGGGTGTTTCTGTTTCTTTTAAATTTTGCGTTTCGTTTTATATTTTATAATTAAATTTTCATTGGAAGACTGAGGCAAAGGAGTAAACAACAAAATTACCAATCAATAAAATCGATTTTATGTATAAAAAAAATTGTCTCTTAAATATGCATACAAAAGTCAATTACTTGTTCCAAATGTAAAAATTCTTCGAAAAAATAGTTTTTTCGTTCGAATGAAATAACTGATCATAAAAAAAATGTTTTTTTTTGTACTAGGTGATGTTTTATCACGATTTTTGTGGTTCAGTAGCTGGAGCTTTTATCAAAACATAAAAGACTTTGGGATCAAAAATAGCCAAATCAATCACACCCTCGTACACAAATTGATCCAATTAATCAACAATCGCGAAACGACGCGACGCGACGCCCCGCCCGAAAAAAAACGGAATGTGTTAGTTCATTAAATGAAATATAAATATTCAAGCTTGGCTTGTGAATTCTTGAAAACAAATCCTACGGCACTCAAGTTCCTTCAACGTCTCTACCCAAATACTTAATAATTAAATTGTTAATTTTTGTTTGTATTGAACTTACAAATAACAGAAGCACACAACTGCGCTACAAAAATAGTAAAAGTGACTTCAATGCTGCATTCTATGGTCTTGTTGTGTAAATACACGATTCTAATGTCTAAAAGGCTAGGAGAGGCTAAGTCCCCACTACTCTAGACACAAATTGATTGCCATTTAGCAAAACATTCATGGAAATCCGCGCCGAATCGCGTTGATTCACTCTAATTGCGGTTTTTTTTTTTAAATACGTATGATGGCAAAATGTTCTTGTGTACAGAACGTATTGTAAGATTCGGTTGTTTCACGAACGAAGAAATCGCCAAGGACAGAATACCGGCGAACTTAGCCGAGACACATTCATCAATGCGGCGTTCAATCAACTGTTATCCCTTTTGACCCACTTATGACTATGTAGAAGTGACTTAAAAATCAGGTAAGCGTACTTATTGTGCCTCAATTGGCTGTTTCGACAATAATGCAGACCTAAACATAACTTAGAACTAAATACTTAAAGCTTAGCCTTACAATATGTACCAAGTGCTCTTTATACAGATTAAACAGACAAACAAAATAATAACTTTAGATGTAAAAGCGTAATAGATTGAAATAAAATAGGAATAAACAATAAGAAAGAGTTTTAAGGTAAAGTTTTGCAACAAAGAAAAAACAACGACATTGCGTGAATAACAAAGAATTCTACAAGAATTAAATACAACTAAAGATTTGTAAAAAAAAAGTAGATAATAGAAAAACATTTAACATCAATAATTGTGTAAACGAATTAAAGACGTAGACTAATAAGATCTCGCCAACAGTGGACAATTAGTAACAATAATTTAATAATATAGATTTGTAATAGAACAGAGTGACGATCTTATCTTAAAGACACGACATCAGCCTCTTTTGGTGTAGAATAAATTTTCAAAACAAAAAAATAGTATAAAAATAAAGAAAGAAATACTTTCCAGTAAGAAAGCCTGTGGCTTCTTAACAAAAATAAAAAAAAATTAAACATAAATCGTGCAGAATTAACATAGATTTAAAGCACCTTCCAAGACTTACTTTTGATTGTTTTTTCAGGTTAAATACAAACTGTTAATGTACAATTAAAAACAAATTCCTACTCACGGCGACTGCGCTTCGGTCTCGAATCAAACTCACTGCCATAGCCGGAGAGTCGTCCCTTTTTGCCGTGCACCTGCACCTGTGACTGCGCCGTCACCTGCAGCGAGATGGCGTGCGTATTAAGTTTCTCGTTCAACAGCAAATCCTTCAGGCCCTTCATCTTCTGGCTGTACAGCGTAATAATGGGCCGCTTCGGCTCCACGTCGAGACGATCATTCTGTTGGAACTCAAGCAGCGTGGTGACACCGTTTTTGGTGTGGTCAGCCGTCACTGTGCACGTCTCGCTGATCAACTCTTTGACAATCTCCTTGATGGTGGCCTCTTTTCTTGTCGCCTCGTCAGCCTCCTCCTGCTCTGTGGACGACACCTCCTTTTTTGTGTGCTCGGCAAACGGCTGGCCGCCACCCTGCAGCAAAAAGTCCGGATTCAGAATTTTCTCACCACACGCCGCTGTCAGCGCTTCCAGCGTCGAAATGACGGCGTCATCTTTTTTGTCGTCGCAGCTACTTTTTCGTACGGACTTGGTGATGCTGTTGTTGTTGTTGTTCTCGCTGTCTTTGTCCTCGCTGATGACGCCAATAACCATTTGGCTGCCATCGTCGTCGTCCTTTGCGCAATTAATTATCACTTGTGATCGAATGTCGTAGTCGAATTTCGAGATTGTGTTGACAAGCGGCTTGGCCCAGCCAATGTGCAGAATTGGTGTGAGACTGCCCTCTTCCCACTGACAAATTCCATCGTAAAATCTAAAAAGTAACGTGAAAATATAATAGGCAATGTCCAAAAAGAATGTTTTTTTTTATATTATTTACCGCAATAAATTAGCAAAACATTGTGGATCCCTTAAAATGCTTTTGCCAGAATGACCAGAGCTTTCAGTTTTCATCACCAGCGGTATCATCTCATTGGCAATGTCAAGAAACTCTTTGTAGATCTCCTCGTCATCTCTAGAGTAGTTGTACAATCGTATTACATCGCCAGCATTGGCCCAGGACGCGAATGCTTCGCGATAGTTTGTCTGTCTGTAGTAATAAGCGCCCTGATACGTGTACGGATAGACGTGATGATTTTTGTAGTACTTCCGGGAAGACTTAATCGCTTCCGTGTACAGTTCATCACAACTAGGCCGTTTGGCTGTGGTCGACACCTCTTCCAGTTCACTCAAACACCCGATGGCCATTGGATACTTAATCAAATGTTTCAAATCGTACAAAAGCCACAGCAAATGCTGTTGCATTTCAGCCACCTCCAGACATGTACTTGTCATATTCAACGACGGATTGATTGACGCGACAATAGCGGCTGTCTCCATATACCTGTCACAAATCACTGGATTTCCTGACAGATACAGCCACGAGTGAGACTCATATCCCAACTGAACAGACTGACCACGTTTATCTTCAGCACCTTTGCCATGCCAAGTCACCTCAATTGTATCGGTGCCCTCTTTGCCGAACACTACCCACGCATGGTCCTCTGACACCGCCAAATGCACATCACCAAATCCCAATAGTTGACAACCAGCCACCACAGAAAACGCCACACCGAAACAGTCGAGCTTGTTCAGCGCCAAATAACTGTACAAACTTTGCAGATGGTCACGATCTTTGTACGAACTACGAATCAACGAGTTCCAAATGACGTCCGACACCTTTTTGATGACCTCTCTGGTGGCGAAACTGGCGCGCGACTTAGTAGTCGGCTTGATATCTTGAACTGTGCGCAAAATTGTCTGGAACTTTTTATACAACAATTCCACCTCGTCCAGTTCGACCACTGGAAACGCTTTGTCGGCCTTACCGTTGATGGTGTCTTCATTGTCGACGGCGGCAGCTGCATTGGTGGTGGTGCTGGTGGCGGTGGCGGCAACACATGTTGATGATGACACCTGCTGTGGATGCACAAGTGTTGCGTACTTCTTTGTTAGGCGACTCTCAATCATGCCGGTGATGATTGAGAGCAGCGTCAAGTCGGGCTCGCGCTCCGTTGACAGGTACTGGCGGAAAAATCGGACAACATCCTGAATGCTGCGCAACGGAAACTGTTTGTGAAGTCCTTGATCGCGAAATGCGGCCATTATCACTGCGTTGGGGCCAACACTCTCGTGCTGGTGCCTGCCTGCTGCTGCTGGATCCTTTGGGAGTTTATTGTTTAAAAAAATAAAAATAAAATACCAATGTCGGTATTGTGCACTCTTTCTTGACTTATTTTTATTATTTATTTTTGACGCGCTGCACAACTTCTACACGAAAACCACTCTCTTTTAATGCGTCATTCTGAAATTTTACATATTTCTTCTTCTTTATGAACGCTGAATACGCGCGTAGCTTTTTACGTCTTTTTAATTGTGTGATATGTATACATGATCAGGGGACGCGTGTGTGTACAGCTTGTACGAGTATGTAATTATATATTATGTTTTTCGTATGTGTCCATTTGACATCTGCGCGACCGCGCGAGCGCGTTTCTTTCAAATATAAGCGGAATGTATGTTGGAACCTGCGAGTGGCGGATGCGAGAGGTGGCGTGCGGAGCAGGTGGCCGCAGCGGGCGGACATGGCGCGACTCGCGAGTGCCGCTCTCGCGTTTCGTTGCGGCGCGCACATGGAACATTGACCTTGACAACACATTTCTTGTACGAGTGCGGCGTTGTTTCTTTGTGTGGCGCAACGCCGTCTTGGAGGTTATAATTATGTTGTTGGAAATTATTTGCGGAAAGTACTGATTGACATTGATTTTAAAGCATTTCGGTGCAATTATGGGGAATTTTTTTCATGTTTGGTACTAAGCACTTCATTAAATTGCTATCATTTTTATTCATTATTAACGATTTTGTGATTAGTATGAGATGAGCCATCCGGCAATTTGACGCATTGGATTTTAAGGCGTAGTTTAAATTAACGCATTTGAGATTGGTTGAGTGAGGCAGCGTCGCCATTTACATTTTTTATGGGGAAGGCTTTCTTTTTTAATTTCTTTCAATTCGGAATTAGATACCTTGAAAATCTTGAAAAAGGCATATTTTTATTAAAGATATCAATTTTAATTTATCATTAAATTCTTGTAAACTGTATAGATGAACTAACAAAATTTATTAAAATATAAGTTGTTGAAATGATGCAATTTGCTATATACTTATTTCATTCTTATCTTGGCAAAGTCTAAAGAACTTCATCTAAATTTAGTGGCAATACTTAATATAAGGCAACACTAAATTTGACACACAAAATCAGTTTGACAGCTGACAAGTGACAGAATGCATCAAAATCATCATCAGTGGCATCATCATTTGTCAAAAAAATTAAGTAATTTTAATTATTAAACATATTTTCCGCGTCGCATTCGTTATCAGTTATCAGCAAAAGTTGATCTTTGAGACTGACACGCCTCCGAATCAGTGGTTGAAACCGGATTGTCCACACAAACCTCCAGCTAAGATTGTTTGCTCTTCGTTCTTCTGTAGTGTGCGAGTGACAATCAGTCGGCGCGACTTTACAGCTATTCAGACAAAATTATCATTAGTTTCGCGCATTCGCTGTTCGCAATTCGCCACGACCGCATCGCTTCAAGTCCAAAGTGGTCACCCACACATACACACACACACGCTGACAGTGCGATTTAATTGTGTCCGCAGTATTTTGATTGTACTTTGGTTTGCACTTTTTTAAGTTCTTGATTTGTCATCGCTAGTAAATCTCGACGAGGGAACTTCTACACACAAAATGGTGAGCCTGTCTTTACTGACTTTTTAAACTAAATTGCAGTGGTTTTTAGTGGCAGTTGGGGGTGCTTGACGACAGTGGTGGCGTTACGTAATCAGTTTGGGCAGTTTGTGTTTATATTTTTGATCTAAATTTAGGGAGATCGTCACATTTGACGTATTTTGATGTCGGTCGCGAGCACACGACACTTGGACTGGCTGTTTATTTAATTTTAGATGCAAAGAAAAACCTGAGTGTCGACGC
>JANSTS010000005.1:90377-108291 GCA_026546915.1 Sylvicola fuscatus
CGTTGTTCAGACGACGTGGATTATCTGCAGTGGTTTTGGCGTCATTTATTAATTCAATTCATCTGTGGCTTGTCGTCGATTTCCGAAACTGCACCCTCACCCCACAGTCGTGTTGCTACCCAAGCAACCGTCACAACCCAAACAACTTGATTGGCTTGATTGTTATCATTAATGCAGGGTTCTATGGGAATGTTGTGCGTCAACTGCACACTGAATCTGCCATTTAAATATGTGCATCGAGATTACATGCATAAAACGGAGTATTAGCACTTTGGCGTGTGCTTCATACATTAATAAGGCAACATTTTGTCATTGACTTGACCTCTCACTGCTACTTCATCAGTAAATATTTTTTTTACGAGCTATTGACATATGTTTTTATCAACTGCCGCCGGTATTTGTTAGAAGAGTGGTGTCCTCCCTCTCTGCCGTCGCCACATAATTCAGATAAGATGCCAAAAACTGAAAACACATTAACTACAACTGTCGAAACGGCTCCCTGTGACAACTCCGTGACGTCACATGTCCATACAATATTAATGAATTCATTTATTCCGCACAGCCTGAGCCAATTCGTGTTGTCGTGACTGGTGCCGCCGGCCAAATTGCCTACTCTGTGCTGTACATGATCGCCAAGGGTGATGTTTTCGGACGTGACCAACAGCTGATCCTGCATTTGCTTGACATTCCACCAATGATGGGCGTACTTGACGGTGTTGTCATGGAGCTGGCCGATTGTGCGTTGCCCTTGCTGGTGCAGGTGGTGCCCACCGCCGATCCAGCTGTCGCCTTCAAGGATGTGTCAGCCGCCTTCCTGGTCGGCGCTATGCCACGCAAAGAGGGCATGGAGCGCAAAGATTTGCTAGCTGCCAACGTGAAAATCTTCAAAGTGCAGGGCAAAGCGCTCGACCAGCACGCCAAGAAGGACGTCAAAGTGTTGGTGGTCGGCAATCCGGCCAACACAAATGCTGCCGTCACCAGCCACTATGCGCCCAGCATTCCAAAGGAGAACTTCAGTGCGATGACACGTCTCGACCAGAATCGTGCGTGCGCTCAAATCGCCGCCAAACTTGGCATTGGCATTGAGAACGTCAGCAATGTCATCATCTGGGGCAATCACTCGTCCACACAGTTCCCCGACGCCATGCACGGCTCAGCCATTGTGGGTGGTGCCGTCAAGCCAATCGCCGAGGCCATCCAGGATGACGCTTATTTGGCGGAGAGTTTCGTCGCTACAGTACAAAAGCGTGGCGCCGCTGTCATTGCCGCCCGCAAAATGTCGTCCGCCATGTCGGCGGCCAAGGCTGCCGCCGATCATATGCGCGACTGGTGGTTGGGCACACCGCCCGGCACATACGTGTCCATGGGCGTCGTGTCGGACGGCAGCTACGGCACACCGGCCGGCGTTGTGTACTCGTTCCCAGTGCAAATTCAAAACAAAAAGTGGCACATCGTGCAGGGCTTGGACATGAACGAGTTCGCCAAGTCGAAGATGGCCATCACCGGCGCTGAGCTGCTCGAGGAGAAGGAGGAAGCGATGGCCATTTGTGCGGCCGAGGAATGACTGGCTGCAGGGAGCAAACTTTAAATGCGTTGATCGTCACAATAATCATAAATGTTAAATATAAACACAAACCCACAAAAGATATGGCAATATTTTCAGTTCTGCATTCTATACTACTTAGAGGTTAAGTGGCCGCGAGCCTATAGCGAATCGCAAGTTGTCAGTCGCCTTTAGACGTGCTTTTCGGTAAAATTACGACAGTCCATAATGTTTAGATAGCTTTTTGCGTGTTTCCCCGTTTGTAAACATATTCCACCACACATCATTTGACGAACCAGAGAGAAGAAGAAAAGATGAGCTCCCGCAATGTCGATAGTTAATATTAGTGTTAATTACCTGGAGTGGGACTTGATATTAGCCGTTTAGGATCTCTTAAAATTTAGTAAGACGCGCACAATTTCGTCTAAGAAATTGATGCCAGCCAATGGTCACCAACACAACCAGAGAATTGATTTCTATCATTTTAGACAATACAGGTGGTGGAATTTGTTTTTAAGTAATTTTGTTTTTGTATTTACCTGGCGCTCAGTTTCCGCTGAGGTGCATTTAATTTGATATGCAGTAAGGGGATTCGGTTGGTTGCATTTTTAAAGCATTTCATTCACAAATTTTGATCTTTATGTATTTTTCAAGTTTTTTGTTCTTATCATGTCAACTTATTTGAGTAGGAAATTGTAAATAGAAGAAGAACGAATAAAATTGTTTGATAAACACGTATTTAATAAATGAATATTAAAATATAATAAAAACTAGCTAATTTTATTGTTGGCAAATGTGGCAAAACTGGAAAGGTCACAGATTTTTAGTTTTGGAATTCAAGAATGTTGAGAAGCTCTTGAGCCCGGAAATGACTTATTTAACTTGAAAATAAGTTATTAAATTATTCTTTATCTATAAAATATAGCTTTGAATCGAATTAAAATCACGACAATCTATAATTGTAGAAAGTTTGTTAAGACTTCATCTTAAAAAAATGAAAAAATTAAGAAAGCAAATTAAACATTAAATAAAGTCATGTTACTTCAGTCGGTTCAAGCACGCAGACAACATAACAACGCCTGTTGGTGTTGATCTTGACCTTGATTATGATATAATTGTTTCTATATTTTGTCCAGAAAATTATAAAACAGATTTTTTTTTAAATTCCTAATTTGACAGACAAAAACTCGAGACATAAACGTTCTAAGACTTATTTACATCTTGGAACAACATTTCTTACAAGTAGATAACTAATTAAATTTAAATTAAACCCTATAATTGATACGGTACATCACAAATCTCATATTTATTTAGCAAGCTGATTTCTTGAGCTTCCGACACAAATGTGCCTGGCAGAAAAACATGTTTACACGACGATTTTGGATTTGGTAAGTGGTGAGAATAAAAAAGACACACTTATGTCGAGCATTGATAATAATCATCAGAGTTCCTCCAAAATGCTCTATAAGAATTCATTACCATACTAAGTAGTTAAGCGTGCTTCTTTATGATCACATTTCAATATTTTATGATTGAAAGAAGCAAAAACATGTTCGTTTAGTGCAGAACTGTGATGATCTTGGCTGTGGATTTAAATCTCGCCATTCCATGTTTTAATTAATGTTAATTTTAGTAATAATCCCAAGTGTACTCCAATTACTCACTTTGAATTGATAATTTTACATATTATTTAAAAGAAAAACAATTAGAATGGCCTTAGGACTTTAGACATTCCTTAATCCAGAAAGATATAAATCAAAAATCAAAATCTGGTGTGTCTGACCATTGAAGCCGAAAAATCAATACTTCAATGACTAACACAACAACGCCTTGATAAGCAAATGACTAATCGATAAGCTATGTAACTTAATCTCTACCACAACAAAACACTAGGTAAACGGTTTTAATTTGTATTTATTGATATAATATGATCATTTAAATGTCATCTATATACACATCTCTTTAAAACTATATTTTCATTATAATATTAATATACTTATTGTAGTAAGTTTGAAAGCCGAAGCTGTAGCTTGAAAATTGTTTATATTTTAGTAAAAGTGTAAACAAATGTCTTTTGTCGGGCGATTGCCCTCAATCAGACGGCTCTTCTTACACCGGAAACAGCCAGATTCTGCCAATCCTGATATATCACTAAGTACTACACTCATTTTCAAAAAAAAACAAACAAAACTACAAAACAATCACTTCTTTCATAATCGCCATCGTTTAAACACCTGTGATCATCATATGACATTGCAAATTCCCACCTTTTGCCGGCGAGCACGTGAATGCATTCGCAAAATCAACAAAAAACCAGCCAAAATCTCTCTACTCAGCAAAAGCCCAAACATTTTTTATTTGTAAAAAAAAAACAAGGAATATGAATTGAAATTAAGTCATAAGATAACTAAAAAAAAATAAAGAACAGCCGTCGGTATAAATAAACAAACAATTCATGAATTTGCAATGGCTCATTGTGGGGCGGGGGCGTTTTTTTTTTGGGGGGTTGCAAAAGTGACATTTCCTAATACATTTATACAATTATATGTCAGATAATCAAAAAAGCAATCTCTCTCTCTCTCATGTGTTAATAAATTTTCTGTGTGATGGTGAAACGCGACTGTCAAACTCTAATTCAAGTGGAAACCCTTCTCTTTAGTGGCAGTGAGCAGCCGCTCCTTGAGTATCTCCTCGGTCGGATAGTCGGGTAACTTAAGATAATGGACACAAGTGTTGACCGATGGGTAACTGCCTTCGCCAGCGTCCACTTTGCGCACAACCGTGAGTCGTGGATGCAAATTGGCGAGTCCGCCAGGTGGCAGACTGCTGCATCCGGTTGTGAATTGTAGGAACGCCTTCCTCTCCAATCCCGTCATGCTCATCAGGACGTTGACGAAACGTATGAAGCCGGGACTAGAAAACAGAATTTGTAAACAAACTGCATCAATGTAATACTCTCAACAAAATACCTGTCTTTTGTGTATCCCAATTTGGGTTCGGTGTAATTGATGAGATCCTCACGCGTCCACTCTGGATGCTGTTCACCACAGATCATCATGCGCGCCTCATCCGGTGTAAATGCTGCAAGTTTGTTAAGCGGGAATACCTGACAGAAACCAAGGTGGAATGCCTCCAATTGTTTAGCAATGCCGTCCTGGAGACAGAAGTTCGCCGTCAACTCACAGTACTCCTCCAAGTTGTGAATGTTCACGTCAATATCACTGCCGTTCGGTCGCAAATTGACACTCGTGTAGCCATAAACCTTTGAGCTGGGCAAATAGTTAAACGTCAGTGCCAACTCCTCAATCGCCACGGGCCCAGACTTTGTGTTGAATTTAATATTGTTGATCTGTTCGTTTCGCTCAGCCATCGTCAACTTATCATTCTGCTCAATTGATTGCTTCAGTTGCACTAGCTCTTGCAGATCGCGCAAGAATTCTGCCCGAATCGGATAGATCTCCTGCATATTCTCTAGCGACAAAACACCATCATACCAGCACGACTCCGGGAATTCGTTGAGTAATTTCTTTGAACACGAATCAGCCAAATCACGATCACTCTCCTCCGACAAAATGCTGGAAATCATCGGATCCTCTGACGTCTTGTTACTGTAGCCGGGAATATTTCTAGTCTTTGACAGAATCTTATTGTGACACAGCAGCTGCAGGAAACTATTTGATAGCGGCAAATCTACTAGACGACCATCCTGTAGAATTTTCGCAATAAACACACCCAAGAACCAGAAGTACTTGGACACGCGTTGGCAGACTTCGCTGTCTTGCGGCAATGGCGCCGGGAATAGGCCAGACGCACGTCGCACATAATACCCAGCCGGTTTAGCGCCTTCACCCAAATCCACCTCCTCGCCGTCACGATTCTCCTCGAGCTCGTCATCATCGCAAAGCCACATGCCCAGGTCGCTACGCTGCAGTTCAGCCGCCACAAGTGCGTAGAACTCTAGTGTTGGTCCCAAGCCAGTGCCCTCCTCGCCGACGAACTCCACCTCGAGCACGGATTTACGATTGCAGTGAACCTTCATCACCTGCATCGCCCACTCCAGGAGATTATCGTTGCGCGGCACCTTGACACGCTCGTGTTTCAAACGGCCGACACGGAATTCATGTGTGTCATCACGTCGTGGGCTCAGTCCCGGCATACGTTGACGCTCCAGCGTCACATCACGCTGCGACTGTAGCCAGACAATGCTGCGTGACGCTCCAAATGCAGTGCAATTGAAGTACAGCTGGCGAGTCTCGAACGGAAACAGGAAGGGGCATGATTGATTCAAGTCTTCACACCAGTTTGGTAAACTGTTGCTGGACAGTACAAGGGGATCTTGAATTTGCTGTTGCAGCTTGTTGGTGATCTTCTTGCTGAGGAATAAGTCGGTTTGTTGTTGAGTCTCAGTGACGTCAAGGTTAACATCTTTCTTTGTGTTGATTGCATTCAGCTGCGACAACAACTGCAGCACATCGTCGACGGAGCAATGAAGCCCAGCGGCGGGCGAACGCATCATTGGTGAGCTTGGTGACAGTGTTGAACCGCCAGACAATGAAATGACAGGAGTAGATAGGCCATCTTCGCCACTACTAATCTCTTCCTTGCTAGATGACTCCCTGTAGATGATAGTGTATGTTGGCTCCCAGATTTTGCGCATCTTGTCTTGCTTATTGAGATTGGTCATCTGAATGAGTTCTTGTACAGCACGGAATATAGTCCAATCTGGATTATCGAGAGTAATCTCACAATCAGGAACACCGCTCATGTTCGGACCTTTCAGCACCAGCGTCAGCGATGGCTGGGCCAGTTGAACCGCATCTGGTGACTGTGCGACACTGTCGGATCCTGGTGAAGGTATATCCAAATCAGACGTTTGATTCACATTGGTCCGACCAGGTCGAGGATCGAATGCAGGAATAAGAGCTGAGAATTGACGCTTCAACACAAACTCATCATCCCAGGACTTGCGTTTGCCAGCGGCTGCTAGACGATTTTCCAGAGTCTCATCATCCATAAAGCTGAGCAAATTGCGCGATACCATTACTTGCAGCAAAGTGTTGCCCACTTCCTCATACTCATCCTCGTTCTCTTCGTCATCGTTATCTTCTTCCATGTCCTCGTCGTCTTCGAGTTCACCCAGGAGAGCAGGTGCACGACAACTTTCCAGGAAATCTTCCAACGAAACTTGCTCACTGTCACTGGACGTCGACGTCAGACTCATAGTCAGAGTCGGATTGATAGACTGCGTTTGGCTTCCACCTCCAGTATTGCCAGTTGCTGGTGCTGTAACGTTAGCCACATTAGTGGAAGGATTATTAGCTGAACTGGTAAGGCTTGGATAGCTTTGGGCAGTGCTCAGTAGACCAGAATGGAAATTACTCGACAGCGCCAGTTTAACAAGGCTGGTCATCGATGTTGGACCCCTTGGGAAGAAAGAGGTGTTCTGATTGTTGGTCATGTTTGAATTAGCTATGACCTGATTGTTGGTGGCGAAGGTGCCGCCGCTGCCTTGTGATGTGCGGCGTCGTGTCATTGCGGCAAATGTTTCCAAAAGTCCTGGCGGAGTTGGTGGACCACCAGCTTGGTTGGTGTTGTCGTTGTTGGATGACGATGTTAAATTGGGCACACTGACGCTCATTGGATTCACAACAACTACACCGTCGTCACCCTCTTGTGGTACTTCTCCAGCGCCGACGTTAATGCCTAGAGCAGCTGACTCCGCCACTGTTAGTGGTCGTAGCGGTGGCTGTTGTTGGTAATTGTATTTCACCGGTTGTTGTTGTTGCGGTGGCACAACAATGGCTGGACTATTTTTGCTGTTGTTTGTACTGTCACGATCCTTAGCTGTAGTTGGATTAATTGTTGGAATTGTGGCGGCTGTAGATGACGGCGGCGGTGGTGGAGGTGGAGAACCACAAGCTATCTCTTCGGCTTGCACACTCAAGTGAGCACGATGGATTTGCTTTTTGCACTTGGCGGCGATGGCCATTTCTTCGACCCTCTTCATCGCCTGGTTGTTGTCTTGTGTCTTTGGCAGTGAGATTTTCAACGCCGGATTCAACAGATTGTTCGATGGAATCGACAGGATGTCGGACGACAAAATGTTTTGTGTGTTGTTGCGCAACATATCGACGCCTTCACGCATCTTATCGAACACTTCCAATGCCTCAGAGCTGAGCTGTGACACCCTAGAGCCGGAACTGGCGCGCAGATTTCCCAGCAATGTCTTGCTGATGCTGTTTACCGAATTACTGGCATTCATTTTGTTGTTAGCTTCGATGTTTGACGATTTATTCTCCTCGGGGTAGCTCTGCTGACGCATAAAAGTGTTGCTGGTGCTAGCATTGTTCTTGACATTGTCGGATAGAGCCAGATTTTCTGTGATCGTAGCCAAATCAGAGACAGTCGTAAATGGCAGCGGTGTAAAATTGATCTGCGACAAATCCTGGTGATTTTCGCGTTCGCGTAAATTGTGAACTACAACAGCCACATCATGTAAATTGGATGAGGAACTGCGAGTCTCACCGCCAGACACAATGTCCGACTTGGCCGACATCATAACACTGTCGGTAATAGCCTCGACGGCTTGTTGCCACGCCAAATTGTCCGCAGAGGCGGCTTGTTCGGTTGACGCAACTGAATTTTTATTGAGTTGTCCCTCAGTAGCCTCGGGCAGACTTGGTGTAGAGCTAGACTTTCGGCTGGTCAGCACGCTTGTCTTATCATTTTTTTTGGCCCATGGCGTGACACTATGTGTCGATGTGCCGCCCTCAAGCAGCGGCAGATTATCACAATTTGACAGCTTCAGGTCGTATTTACCTTCGGCACCCATACGATACGAATTGCGGGCGCCATGGTCCCATTTTACGTCAATCCAGCCGTTATGTATCTCTCCAGTGACTGTACCCTCGCCCGATGGTGTGCCATCCTGATCGTCCCAACGCCAGTCGACGCCACGCGAGACACGCGCTCCTGTTGTGATATGTTTTAGCTGCGCCCGTATTTGGCGACGTTCGCGTCTTATCTTCGCCTCAATTTCTTTGGTTTTGCCCATCTCATCGCACACCGACAACACGCGACCATAAATCTCGAAACCGGAGAGACTCAAGTAGTGCGTCTGACCGGAAGCATTTCGACCATTTTGCTGGATGCGAACGTGCCGATAGCCGGATGCCTCGTCGGCGGGACACTCAATTTGCCAGGTGCAAGTACTGCCCGGCTCAGCTAGACTCTTGTCCTCGGTGTGTGTCATCAGTGTGACCCAGGTAGTGGCGTCCTTGGATGCTTGGAACAACCAGTTGCGTAAGGCTGAACGTCCGTAGCCGCGTGCATGACGCAGCGTGTAGGCCGTTGGCAGCATGTGCACACCCAAATCAATGGAGAACCACGCTTTCTTGTTGTCTTTGGTGTGGCAATTGACGCTGACACTATCACGTGACAGAATATCCTCCAATTTGCCGTATGGCAGCTGTTTACCCTCGCTGCTGGACACCGTTACCAGACCGTACTGAGCCGGATTTACCCATTCTGATATTTTACCGTTGGTACCGATAAAGTAGATCAATCCGTTCTCATCGAAGTCGTGTTGGTGTTTAAATGTGGATGGCTTCTCTTTTAATTTCTTGACAAACAAGAAACTGATTCTTTCCATGTCGTACCATTGTTTGGCGACCATTTTCAGAAGATATTTCGCCAATTGACCAACAGTAGCCAGAGGCTCCATTTTTAATGTACGGCCAGTGCGATCAAACAGCGTCGACTCACAGGCAGCACGTTCCAATCGGAAACGCAGACGTTTAGATAAAATCTGCAATCCGTAACCAGCGCCAGGCACATCGTACATATGAACTGGCAACTTTTCAGTGCTCTCCAATACGGCCACTAATTTCTGTACCAGAATTGAATCGGTACTCCGGCCGCCACTCTCATCTGCACTACCGTCATCAATGCATTGTTTAAAGATAGCAATTCGTTGTTTCTGCAGTTTGTTCGCCCTAGTGCGTGTCAATCCAGACTCCCAATAATTCTTAGACAGAACGGCAACTAGAGCTGGCACCAATCCAGAGCTGTGCATCTCGTAGGCACTGACAACGCCATCTTCGTGCAACAACTTGGCCAATTCCATGAGCGCATTTCTCAGTTTGTCCTGCCACGACACATTCATGATGTTGTCTATCTCCATAGCCGACGACGGCGGCGCACATTGCTCCTCCAGTGCTGCTTCAATGTTTCGCACGATACTCGATAGCTTTGCGACAGCACCACGTGGCACCGCCTGCGCTGCTTTGAAGTAACGATTGTAAATATCACGAGCCGTATTCTTGACCTGGTGCTTCTGCACCTCTGTCTTGGACTTGATCTTCTTCTTGCGAGCACTGGACCAACCGAATGCAAAGTCTGGGCCAAGCGACGACTCGGCGGTAAATGTGTGCTTTGTGTTGCGATTACTTTCAAACACAAAGCCGGGCAGATCGTCCTGTAGTGTGGTTATTTGATGACCTTCGCTGTTGTGGATGTTGACGTGATTGTCTTTGGGGCTCTGCATTACCCAGTTGCCGACGACGAGTCGTGTGCTGCCCGGCGATGAGAGAATCGGTTGGGAGACGGAGCCTTGTTTCACTGATGAGCGGGCACGTTGCAGTTTCTCCAGGAATTCGCCTCGATTTTCTAGAAAAATTTGACAAACATATTTAGTGAGTGTGCTTTAATTAAGGAACAATGATCCTCAATCAGGATGAGGTAATTTTATGAGAACGCTTTTAGTAAACATTATTCCAGTGACGGATGACAAAATATAGGACAAAACTCTTCAGGTTAGTATTGGTTTATTAATTATTTATTTGGAACAAACCCCACCAAAACTATTTTTACTGGAATCAACGGTTCTAAAGACTTTACTTCCAAAAATAACGTTGAAGCAGAATATGTAATAATTGTTTTAACTGAATGACGACGAAATGTTTTTATTTTTAATACGAAAAAAACAACTAAATTGAATTGTATTTCAAAATAAGCAGAATACTGATTAATATTAAGAACAATCTCACCTTCACTAGACAACGAATCCACACTCCATCCCTTGGCTACATAGAGAGAATCCAGAACCCAAAAAACAACGAAAAGTGTAATAACCAAATTATGTTTTTGTATATCGTGTAGAGCGAAAAATTTAAAAAAATGATAGTGATAGAACAGGATGTTAATAATTTTGAAAAATTCAAGTGTTTTTATTAATTTTTTTTTTTTACAAAATTTACATAATAAAACGAATGAAGATACGAAAAAATGTAATCAAGCGATTGCAGCAAATGTATTTTCTTCAAATATATAAACCATTAAATGTTTTCACATTGAACAAATTAACGATCACGAAGCATTGAAATTGTACAAAAATATTCTTTATTAAATCAGACACCATTGGAAAATATTTGAATTTAAACAAATATTTACAGAAAAAAATGAAAGTCAAGGTCAAAGTTTCTTCAGACGTAAAAGAAGGAAATCAACAATTTGTTGCTGAATAAGCATTATTTAACAAATGTAAACTGTAAACAGTCGATAATGATAGAAAAAGTAAATAATTGCCTAATAGTTGTCAGATGTATGTCACCTACAAGGTCTCTGCCATTGGCAATCAATAAATCAATTTAGTTTTACTTTTTGTTTGGCAACGACTGGCCACATAAATTCAGAGAAGAAAGTTCAACGAAAATAGTTCACCTTGTCATTGTGATTTAACAACAACTTGCCGTCACTTTTTTGGCAGTTACCAAAAAGTCAACATCTTAAGTATTTATGTCGGTTATTGAACTTAGGAAGTAGCCAAAATGATTTTTTTAATGCAAATAAGGAAGTATAAATAAATAAACTCGTGAATGCCGTTGAACGCAGTAATTTTTCACTATAAATTGGACTGCCAATTCATTTTAAAAGACATTTAACAATTTAATTTTTTATGGTTTTTAAAACCAGATTAATTTTATTTATAATAACAATTTTGAGACAATAACATTGGTTTATCAATTGATATTTAATAGCCTAGTGTAAAATTCGTATTAGACAACTATTTAAACCTAAGTTTAGAAGAATTGTTTCAGTTTTTTTTTTTATTATAAATAGATTGGATAAAACCAATTTCATACAAAACAACTCCAATTTAAAAGAGAGTAAGCCCAACTCTAAAAAAAAATTATGTAGCAAAATTCCCGTTTGATTTACATAAAGTCCTTCTTAAACCCAAATAAAAAATGATTAAAGATTGTTGACAGATGAGAAAATGAGTGCTCAATTTTGAAGTTGATAAATTGTTTGCACAAAACAAAACTAAATAACTATAACTATTCCAAAAAAAACTTTCAAACAGCAAAAAAAATTTAACATAAATATTATGTACACAAGAAAGAATTTGAAATAATACACAACACAACTCCTAGTTGGTGGAAAAACAGTTACAGTAACTATACAAAAAAAAAAACAATTATAACTAAAAGGAAACAAATGGAATTTATTCTATATAAAAAGATAGGAAGGAGAAAGGAGAGACTATTAATTAAACCAACACAAAAGTGAGATAAATGAAGCCCCCATTCGCGTTATCTGAACTCACCTGAACTGTCGTTACCATTCTCTGGGCTGCCACTGGAGTACATTGTAGCCAATTTGCCGTCAAGAATGAAACGAAACCATCCGTTCGAGCCGTTGGAGAGCTCGAGGGCGGCCGAATCCGACCAAACGTACAGACAGTCGCGACCACGACAAATGCTCCACTCTCGCCAGTGATAGGCTTTACCTTGTAGAATTTCTTTGGCGTCTTCAAGCGATTCATCACCTGATGTAATGATTGAGACGTGGCAGGGGGAAGCGAGGGAGACAAAATGTTTATGTTTTATATTTTTTTATTCCTAAAGTTTTTTAAATAGCACACACGAGGAGTTAATATAAGTTTTGGGGGTTACTAATAAAGAATTATTAATTTTAATGAGTTTGCTTATCAGAAATCGCGCTATTTAATGTTACTTTTCTTAGATTGTTAGATCTTAATTAGGAATTGATGTTGACACAAAAATTGGTGGATATTCTAATAATATAGAATTCGGATTCATGTAGAGAAAAATCCCAATGTCAAATATTTAGACAAATACATTTTTGTATAAATTACAATTACAAAAACTATTAATCAAGAATATATTTTTAAGTATTAAATAAAGTAGGTATTTAAGTACAATTGTTTACTCTCATGAAAACATTAATAAAAATGTCACCAATCCTTTTCTTCGATTTTATGATTGTTAAGATGCAAAACAATTGTTTCAAATATTGACTTAAGATTTAGTTTAAATAAATTCGTAAAGATTATTTGTGTAACAATTGTTCCCATAATACAATACTTCAACAAATATTTCATATGATATTCAATGATCATAAAGACAAAATACTTAATTCAATAGAACTAATTTGTTTTAAAATTCTTTATCGTTGTTCTCTTTTCGAGAAAATGTCCAGAAATAAAATGAAACTTTTCAAAACTTTAGAAACAAGCAACAATCGCAAATCAAATAAGCATTTTTAAAGTAATAAATCGTCAAAGGAACGACCTTTCCCTTTAATTAACAAAGACGAACAACTTTTGTGAAAGGAAAATCCACTTTAAAGCCGAACAACTTCGTTTATTATAATTTAAATGCAAAACTTTGGCCAACAGGACAGTTTAATTTCTAATAAAAACTGAATTGCAAACATGAAGGAAGTGGGCAAATTAGAAACAAAAGCTCCATACAGGTGCAGAGTCCACCCAAACGTACCTTTACTTGTTTTAGCAACAGTTGTCTCCTCCGACGCGGTTGACTTGATAACATCAGCCTCAGCATCTGCGACATTGCCCATCAACGACTGTACTTTGGAGAACACTCCAAGTCTGGCGAAGTGGTCCAGATATTCTTCTTTTGTCTTTGACATTAGCTCCTCGATTATAATTAACACCACCAAGTGGCCATCCTCGTCGTCCTACAAGTAAGAAGAATGCCACAAACAGGCACAGAACATTTGTACAAGTTAGTAAATTGTCCGATGATCATCGATTGCAGCAAGGTATTAAGTGTATTTGTATACGAATCATGCAAAACAACAGAAACAAATTAAAGAAACATTTCTTGAACACACACAAAGCACAAGAGTGCATTAGTTATATATGAAACAAACGAGTCAGAGCAATTAATTATACTCAACAATGAAACAATTAAGTCGAAGTTGAATTTTGAATAAATCATCAGTTTAGAGAAGTTACATATACATTGCACTGCTTATTTAAATGTAAAGAAGAAAACGTAAACGATTAAACGTGAAAAAATCAAAAATATATACACAAAATTAGAAAGCTCGATATAAACAACAAGTTGAATGGAAATGAATTGGCAACAAAAGGAAAACACGCGAAAAATGCGTAGCCACTTGCCGATGTGCCTCGTGCCTCGTGTATGTAAAATGCGTTTGCTATTGTTGGACGGAGGCACGTTTTCAGGTACACTGCAGCAAGGTGATTCGATGGATTGAATAATGGGAAAGTGCAATAATTTTAAGATCAATCAACTTCTTCCAGACGCAGTTTCTAATCATTTAAATGCCGAGGTTGATTGAATTGAATTGAATTGAATCGACGCGAGTTAGTGGCACGTGCCTTTGGAGTTCTACCACAAAAAGCTTCGACTATTCAATCCTAATGCCGGTGAAGCCATGCATTTGATGTAATGAGAAACGTGATCTTATTGAGGAGGTCAATTCGATAAATTAGTGAATCAGCTGCGATTTATGATGAATTTTTCAGCATAAATACAAATTTCTGCTAAATTTACTCATTTTTGAATTTGAGTTGAATTTTCATTCATGAATAGGAATAAATATTGTCAGAACAGCCCCAAAATAAGGACAACTTTTACTTTGGGTCATGAAACAATGAATGAAAACTTAATTTGATTGCATAAGTCGCAGCTGAAGACTTAACAACTTCAATTTTCTGACCAAATACCGAAAATGACAAATCATTATTTAAAATTCACAATGCAATGCACAATCAAAAATTAGAAGAAAAACTTAAAACTGTTATAAAAATAGTAACAACAAAAAATTGACACATTGTTTACCGCTGTTCTGTTAACAGATGGCGGCAATATAAAACGCTGTGTGTTTAAGAAACGTTGCTGCTTCATATTCTGAACAAAGGACAAGCCAGCGATTTTGGACCGAGTGACATTTTTATGCACTGGCGGCCAACTGTAGCTGATCTTTTGTTGTTGTTATTTGTTGTTTGTATATTTTTTAATTATAATATTATTGGCAAGATTGTAGATTTTTCTCAAAAAAAAAAAAAAACATAGGTCAGGCCTACGGTTCTTTAATAACTCACCTCGTTATCCAACACACTTGCCACCACCTCCACCAGCAGGGTGCCAAGATTTTCGTTCTGCGTTGAGCAGAGCGAGGAAAGAAGCTCTGGCTGGGCGTATTGCACCATTTTCTTAATAAGGCCTGACATCAACAAAAAAAAGGTTAAATTAATATTTCTGAGGTTAAAAAAAATAAGGAAAGAAGAATATTACCTAAACTTGACCGACGAACGCTGCTCAGCATTGTACTTTGAAAAGTTTTACAAAAAACAGGTAAGAAAAACTTCAAATACAACGGCGCCATCTCCGGATCACCACGCGGTTCAGCACTATCCTCGGAATCGGTTTTGAGATCACCACGTCCAGCCGACATCCACTCACCGGGCGACTGTAGGATGGTGGCCACCTCGCGATGGCCCTCGTCAATTCGTTCGCGTGCCTTATCCAGTGGCGTCTTGCCGTCCTCGTCACGCAGATCCGGATTGGCGCCGTGCTTCAGCAGCACCTTGGCAATGCCAGGCCGGCCAAAGCAGGCGGCATAGTGCAACGAGGAGCTGCGTTGGCCGCGATTTACGTCGGCCCCCTTTTCGCACAAATACTCCACCATCTCGAGTGTGCCAAAAGCTGACGCCCAATTGAGCAATGTCTGGCCTACGTCGTCCATACAATTGACGTCAATGTTGCCCGTTTCAATGGAGTCGATCAGTGCCTCTGTGTCCTTGCTGCGTATGCAATCAATCAGTTGACGATGCGTTCGCTCTGTGCTGCTATCAGCGCGTCGCAGTCGCGGCATCAGTTGACCTTGGTGAGCAGTGCCGACGCGTGTCAACGCCTGTCGTCCCTCGAACAGCAGCAACAACAACAGATCTGCCAAGCGCATACAGTCCAAGACACAACGTTCGTCACCCTTGAGGGCGCGCTCCATCGCCTCGCGCAAATTGGAGCGCAGCAGATCATGTGTGATGCCAAGTGAGCCGCGACACAGTGTGCTCAGCAGTGAGATGGTCGTCGAAATGGATTGGCTGCTTCGACCGGAGTCGCCAGTCTGTGTCTTTGGATGTGGACTGACACCCTCCTGTGTGTTGGTGGACGATGTGCCGGCTGAGGCAGCGCCGGCCGCATTGCCAAGGCGATTAAGCAGCTCATCGACTAAACTGTATTCAGCGAGGGGCGCCGGATCGACGCCTTTGCGCGTAAAACGGTCCGCCACCGAGGCGAAACACTTTAGGGCGCCGTCCGCCACCATGGTGTCTTCGTGCTGCAACAGTGTGCTGAGACTCTCGACGCACGCCTGTATGCTGGCGCTTTGCGGCTCCACCTTGGTGCAGAGGCGCGACACCACGGCCATAGCCGAGTGCAGTGTGTCTTTATGTACCTGTGAGCCGCAGTCGCGTATGAACGACAGCACACAATTTAGGCCGCCGCCCTCGAAGACAGCGCCCGCCTCGCGCGTGCATATCAACTCCAGCACTTTGATGCACTGTTCGGCGAGATCGCGACTTGTGCGTGATGCCAAGTCGGCCACAACCAGTCGATTGCATATGGCTTTGATGGCGCCGTCGATGGCGACAATGCGACGTGTGCACTCAGCCGACACGTCCAAGTAGTAGGTGATGGCGCGGGCGGTCACCTCGAGCACGTTCTCTGGTGCCAACTCGTCCAAGAATATTTTACACAAAGCGGGCAGAAATGTGCGCGGTGGACAACTGTAATTGATCATAAGTTAGTAAAATGAATTGTAAGAATGGTGATGCTGTCAGGTTACCTTTCAAAGCAGCGGTCCACATTGTCGGACATCAACAGCAGCATGCATAATTGCTCTAAGGCGATCAACTGCATGTCACGCTCGTCTCCCTGTCCCATGGACAACCACTCAAGGAGTGTCTCTGGATCAACGTCTCCCATCTGAAGAATACAAAAAAAAAATTGTCAATTAAATTAAGCTTGTCAACGAAGAATTATAACGTAGAAACGCGAATTGTCGCCGTCTGTTGCGATAATCGCAGTATTTGATTGAATTTAAAGACGTCTGACAACCAGCGTCTTATTTATTTTTGTCTAATTCATGGGATGCGAAGCAGTACAGTGCGAACCAGGCTGAACGTGCAAAGTTTGAGAAACTGTAATTGTTTACACAACAACACAATTCACGAGGCGCAAGCGATTCCCGTTTTATTTTTTTATTTTTTCATCTTAAAAGAAAAGCCAGAACATTTGGTGCGTCTTTAGAGAAACGGTTCAGCCTTCAATTGTGTGCACAAGTTAATTACAGAACAGCTGTCTGGGAGGATGGAGACGAGAATTGCGGCGGAATTTTCAGTCAAGCAGAAGAACATTGCCTTATCGTCGCGCATGTTTCATTTAAATGTGAAGAAACGACTCTGTGCTGTTGAACGCGTTTACATCTTTTGTCAGCATTTTTTTTTTGTTCTTGAGGCGCAGATTTAATTGAGGGCACGATCGTGCATGTCAAACCAATTTTATCTTTGACAGGTTAATTCTATTTTAAATATTCTGCCAGCAGACGACATTTTTCTGTGAACGCGCCTAATCTGTTTATTTCTGGATGTTTGAGATTTAGAAGAAAAACAGGACTGGCGGTTATTACAAGGTCACTTAAGGTTAACTGACATTCCACTAGAGTTAAGTTTTAAAATGCAGAAGCTTAAAAAAATTGTTATAATCCTCTGTCGCTCACCACAGAAGCTAATTGGCTTCCGTATTCATTATCGGTAATTGAAATTTAAAAACAGGTCAAGAGTCCCTTAAGTCTTGGCCTGTTTAACAATCATTTAAATTAACTACTTGCTTAGGTAATTGAAAAATAACGTTAAGCTCCACCTTGTTCCTCCTCCCTTATAGGTTGGGACAGATTTTTTGGTTGGCCAAATTATTGGCATTGATTGGTTTACAGTAATTCCACGCGAATTCTTACAGAAGCGCAAGACAACGCCAACGTTCGGCCGGTTTGCCTTTTAAGATTTAATATTTT
>JANSTS010000005.1:125687-145539 GCA_026546915.1 Sylvicola fuscatus
CGTTTGCCGTTTGCCCTGTTCTTGTGTTGATCAACCTGCGATAATAACGAAATTTATCGTTTTACGACAAATTTCGTTAGGGATCAGTTACTTTCATGAACGAATTCAAATTAAATTTGTCATTTCAACAATGGACACCTGGAAAATTCTATCCGCTTCATTATCACCTCTATTTGTTTTCAGAATATTTCGCATCCATATACTAATCCTAATTTTGTTCTTGAAAATACAATAAAGCTTTAAAGATAAAACAGATATTTGTGGACAAATACATTTTATTTTTCATCTTCACAAAAAATCTAACATTTTTTGCTTGACTCTTAAGATTTTCATTTTTTTTTTATCATTTTTGTGTTTTTTTTTTTTTATTTCACTTAAACATTACAAAGAAAAAGCATTTTGTTTTTCAAATAACGCAAAAATCATCTTGACACTATGTTCAATTAACGTAAGGAGACAATTTTCTCAATTTTTTTAAAAATTTCTTTTATCTTAAATGTAACGAACTTCAATGTTAATCAAATCTTATTCATCGTCTTCCACATGTTTATGTTTAGTGTACAAGCTAGTGTTGTTCTGTCTACCATTTTTTGTTCGACTGCTTACTACTCGCCATCAGCATCGCATATTTATGTGACGATGTTAATCATTTGAATTTTTTGTTTTGTGTAAAAAAGTTGTATTTTTACAGTTAAAAACACAAAAAAAAAATTGGTATGTGCCGGAATTTTCGTTTGCCACAAGGATAGCGTGAGGTGAGAATGTAATTTGGGGGTGAAAGTACGCGTCCGGTAAGCGTTTGGCTTGCCACAATCTCCAAAAAGAAGGCCAATTTATGAAATATCCCTTAAGTGGGGTGGAGTCAATTTGTCACCGTTAGTCGTGTTGTGTCAGTCTTTTGTACTCGTTTATTGAGTTGGATTCCCATTATTCTATGACAAACAATGAAACTAAATGATAACAGTTAAGAGGCTATGTACATATGTTAGATGCGTGATCTCCTCTGATTGCTGTCGACGTGTGATGATTTGTCAAATGATGGAATGATACTACGACCATATGGGTGGAAGTGATGCGACCATGTATGTTGTTTCGTGGAAATGTATGTTGGTTAACTAGTGATTTTGAATGATAAGGTGACTCTTTTTCGTTTATTACAGATTTTTCAAAGTAATTACAATGCAAATTATGGGCAATAATAAAACATTTACAATCGCTTGAGGTCACAGTGAAGACAGTTAATGACGGAGATGCGCATTTTCCCCCCAGATTATTTCCCCCCAAATGACTTCCTTTTCTTCATAGTTATAGTTGGTAAAAATCGGATAAGTTCTTTCAACTTTATATTATGATCGGCTATCAAAAATATATTTTTAAAGATTTCTTTATTCTCTTTTTAAATTTATTGAATGAAAATCATCCTCTTTTTGTTTTTCGTTTACTTTTTCCCCATACATTTTATGTTTTCCTTTGACTTTTTCTGGATTTTATTCATAATCAATTTTTTAATTTTAATTGTTAAACCTAACTACTTAGTGGCTAAATGTTGTTGTTGACTAACTAGTTCTGTTTGTCTCTGTTTCAGTTGTAATATTAGTTGTTTTTGTTTTGTTTGTTGTTTTTTTTTAGAAAAAATACCTACAGTTTCAATATAATCGTTAGTTCGGTAAGTAAATAAGAGAACAATAAAGCAGCAAAAGCAATTTACCTAAGTTGCTAATTCAATGTTCGTTTGCTTTCAACTTTTTCATAATTCGCGCACTACAATGTCTCCTAAAACCTATCTTATATGCATTTTTGCAAGACCGTGACTGTGCTTGCGTTAATCCAACAATGTGTAAAACCACCAACGAGCTAAAATTCATGTGAAGCGTTTTTAACACTTGAGTCGCAAACAGAAAAAAAAATGTACACAATAACACACTAATTTTATTCAATTCTATTCTAAAAAGTTCTTCGTTAAATTCTATATTTCTTTTTTTTTTCTTCTAAATTCTACTTCTCTACCATTTAAAGTTTATCTTAAATTTTATGTTTAGTTCATTTAAATTTTAATTTATTTCTGTCAAGAATTTTACTTTTATAAAAAGAATTTACGTTAAAAATTAATTTATTCTTTTAAAAAGAGCTCAATAATATAAAAGGAAAATATAATTTGATTTTACTTTATGAATTAAAATAAATAACTAAGAAATTTTATAAAAAAGGGTCAACAAAAAAAAGAAAGGGAAGTTCAAAATTGAAATGCATGGGAATTTGGGTGGAAGCCCGCACTTGCCAGCAAAACTTCAACATCCAATGGAGCACTTTTAACACGCCCTAACAACATTCCATCTGCTACTTTGGTTTACACAATTAAATTTGATTTTAATAAATAATAACATAAAAACCATTGTCAATTGAAGCTGTACTGGCACGTCTGCTCTTTAACGGAAATCTTATTGAATGATTGAAAGACATTCAACGAATTTAAAACACGAGCAAATGTCACAATCGCGTCACAATCACAATTCTATAAAGTTACTTTAAAATTACCAAAAGAAAAAGCATCAACTCTTTATTCTTATTCTCTAAATTTCTTACTGACTAATTGCCCTTAACAGTACTCAATCATTTTGAAATGTCTTAAGAACTAAAGTTCCTTAAGTGGTATACCTATCTTACATGCTAAAGTCCCTATCAGTAAAACGTAAAATTCTTAACACAAAAGAAAGAGTAAAGTTCGCGTCGAGACAACAACTAATAGAAGACAATGAATTTAAAATTGAAACTTAATGAGACTTTGTATCGCAATGTGATACAATTAGTTAAATTAAATTAGGTTGAGGCAGCTTGCCACTGCGCACCAATCGCGGACTAACTACCCGGCTCGTTTCGCTAAGATCGCTGACAATCTTTGTTCGTAATTAGGCGTGCCGAATGAAGGTCGTACAGTCCTTTGACTTAAACGTTGTCAATTTGTTTTCTTAGCTCCACTCAATCTAAATTCATCTAAACTTAAGACTATAACTTCCTTAAAATCTAATTCATTCTTTACCTATTCATCATATTTGCGTTCACTTTTTGATCGTTGTTTTTACGATACCCATTTACTATTTTCGCAAACTCAACTCTTTTTGGGCGTCCATTTTGCATCGAACGTCCATCTTCGTCTCAATAGCTCTATTTGTCAATTTTGTTGTGTACCGCCATCATCTTGTCCCCTAAATTATCATCTTTACAATGATTCATAAACTATACTGAGATATAAACTCTTTAAATCTGTCTTAGTTTCACTTTGCATTGTAACAATTATACTTCATAAAATTTGTCATATTTTATTTATATTTTTTTTTTTTTTTTACTTTCAGTCGTTCGATTTTTAATCAGGTTTTTATATTTAAATAAGTTTATTCATTTGAGGCGTTTGTTTTTCAGTGTATATTCCCGTAGTGTTTTAATATAATACGTATGATCGCCCCAGCTTTATTGAGTTTTTCTTTGACACCTCGTTTAACGTGTTAAATAACATTCTAGTTTAACAACAAATTTGTATTTTGAATAAATCAAGGAATTAAATAAGTCTGATTAAAGAAAACACAAAAACACAACTACTACTGGTTAATATCTGGTTAAACGCATCACCATCTCGTCAGTAATTCGTTTATAAGACAACATTTTACACTAAATGTGCTGTAATACTGTTAACATTTCTGGAAGTTGACTGATTTTCTGAATTCCAAAAGGATTCACAAGCTTCTGAATCCGTCATTGCTACCACCATGAAATAACTATGCAAATTTGTTTCGCAATCTAAACGAATTACTATTTGTTTTCTGTTTTTTGGTGACAACAAGTGCGTTCAAATTTCTCACTCCGATCTAAGAGTCATCTAAAATAATTAAATGTCTCAAAAATATGTGGATTCATTTATAATCGATAACAAGTTGTTTAGAAAGTCTAATGTTTATGGTATGGGAGAAAACAGCAAATTTGAAATTCTCGCAGAAAAAGTGTGCACGAACTTCTCCTAATATCAGTACAATCGCTTTGTTTTTGTTATCAATACGAAAAAATCTTACTGTCAAGTCACTATCAGCACATTGGAACAATATTTCTCTTTATGTAATTTGATTGTTGTAAATGAGTGTATGTATTTTTAATTTATATTTTTGTTTTGTAAAAAAGTTTACACTTGTTGCGTAAAGGCACAAGCACGAATTTGCATTCTGTTTAACTTGTATCTCTCCTGTGTCTATATGTCTCCCATTTAAATGTTAGTTTGCTTCATTTCACAAAGAAAGTCTCATAATAATCGTCTACATTTACGCTCACTGTAAATGGCCTAATGGATAGCTAAACGGATGAGGTGTGCCAATTAGAACGACTTCTTCTGTGTTACCGCCTTCACAAACGATCAAACGACTTACTTAATCCTACCATAACTATATTTAAACTGATTTCAAGAACGTCGAAAAAATGTCACCACATTTGGATTCGCCCGTCTACAATTACAATAATTACCATTCTAAAATGTGATGTTTTCATTAAATCTGCATTCTGCGCACTTAACAATAACAATCAAAACCGTCTCGACCGGTCCTTAAACCCCCCACCCCCCTCGCTTCTGCAGATGAGATTCAATATACTCTTCCAACACCAAATAAAAACTGTTGAACAAACTTTTAAATATTTACACCTTTACCTAAAGGCAAACTTAAACTCAGTGTTAGTTTTATAACAACTTAAATCTCATAATCACAAAATTCATGGACTAGACCACTTTGCTTCACTAACACAATAAAATTCTCCTACTAATTGGTATTTTGGGTGTTCAAGTAAACCAATTATATTGTTTGATTTGCGATTTGCGACCAACAATGTGAATTACGAGAAGCTCGTTCACTACTTTTTGCCTTATCGAATGCATGTCCGAGCGCAAAACAACAGATTACACAGCGCAATTAGTAAAATTTTGGAATGTAAAACAACTCAATACCTGAAAAGAGGAGCAGCAAAGATTAGTGATAGTTTTGAAACAATTAGAAAGAACCTAAATAATGAGCCGAAATTTGAAAGAAAAAAAAAAACAAAAAAAATTTAAATTAAAAATACGAAATTATCTAGCGACGAAAAGGCCACGGACTTGCTTAGCCGAGATTATCACCACGGAATTCACATTGAGTCACAAAATGTATGTTCTTTTTTTTTTTTGTAAATTATTTTATTCTCACATTTCTAAGTTTACTTTTGCTTAATTCCTAAGCAATTCTGACAATCATTTGCTTGAAATGTTACAAAAATGGTTTCTCTCCCAAAACGTACTCTACATATTCAACTAATTATACAATTGTTCAATGTGTGTGTCAATGTTTCATGTAACCGTATGGGAAAATTTAAATGTTTACTTAATTTAAAAAATTAACTTTTAATTAGAAAATCTTTCCTAACAATCGTTCTATTTTTTTTCTTTCTCAAAACCCAAATAATGCTTAATGCTTAATGTTAAGAAGCTAAGCAATTTCTAATTGTAGCAATGCTCGCGTCATTTTTAGTAACATTGATTGATCATTGTCAGTGAAAAATGTGCAGAAAGCGGCAAAAAGCACATCGTGGATACGATTAGTTTTGTTTTTGGGATTTTAGTCTAATACACAAACTCTCTTGATCAATTTTTGCAGCGTCGCTTCATTGTCTTACAATAATAACTGTGTACACATGTTTATCTACTTAAAATAAAGCAACAAAGAGGCGCACACACACAAAAATTGATAAGAAAAGTCGACGCAAAACAAAGGTAACAAAGCGCACATTTGGGCTATATAAAACGAAAAGAAAAACTGTCGTACGTTAAGCCACAGGCTTAACGTTGTGTTTTTGTTTGTTTGTGTGTATGCGAATAACGTGGAAAACGAGCAAAAAGGAAGCGCACATCCTTTCAAATCCTAAGACGAACAAATCACGCCTGCACACATCGATCCACAATTGATCGCGTGCCAAGCTTTTTTTACTTATTTAATTTAATAAATATTAGAAACAATTTATCGATTGAGAGGAAAAAACACATCGAAACAGAACTTACAAACAATTTCTTCTTTTTTTTTTTTGTTTTCTTACAATTAACGGCAGCTCAACCACCAACTTCTTCTCGGCACTATCCGAATTCCTAAACTTGTCTGTTCTTAACTTTTCATATCATTTCACAATTTGCATTTTCATTTAACACAGCATCGGTTTGTTTCTAGATTTAGACGACTTAAGACGTCTACTTGCCTACCATCATATTAATACGTATGCATTAAACTCAATAATGAGAAGAGAACCTCAGAAACAAGGGATAACCATCAATTATTGATAAAAAACGTGTAACAGTTTTGTGTGATCAGTCAATGTCTGGGTGGCCTCCGTTGTCCTTGCAATTTTCCTCTGGCTTTTGTTGTCGTTTAAATGGTTGTTGGATGAGAAATATGAGGTAATATTTTGGTCAAATCTGCAACAAAAGCTATTTTAATGAACTGCCTCATGTTTGGAAAATTCGTTAACTAACCTAATCTTCTTTTATTTGGGACCACCCTGGTGTGGATACTGGGTGTAGGCTTCGTCCGGCGAAGCCGCTGTGCTAGCTTGTTCCGAGTCGGCAATTGGCATTGTCGGTATCATAGTTTGTGGATAATATTGATAAGTTGGGCTAACGTACTGTTGGCGGAAAGACGGTGGATTAGTTTAGTACAAGAGACAATGAAAACAACTAAAAATTACCGGTGGCAGACTAGGAAGTGTTGTCAATTGTGGCATCATGGCGCCATATGGAACAGCCGTTGTATCCGAACTCATCACCATTGAAATTCCGCGAGGCTGTACTGACCCCACACCATCCGGTTTGTATGGCGAGCCAACTCCCAAATGTGGCATTTGCATGTACTAAAATGTCAATAACAATAAGATAATGGTTAATTAAGATCAGAGTATAAAGCTGTTTACTTGATCGTCAACTTGAGTAAGCGGCTGTGCCATCATGTATCCGGGTACCCATTGCGAGCCGTGCATTGCGTAGCCGCTGACGGATGGCGCACCGAATCGTGTGTACTGCACGCCCAACTGTGGTGCAACGGCGACGCCATTGTGTGATAGCGATGGATCATATGTCACTGGGATGCCCTGTGTCATAAAATGCCCAAAATTGAACATCTATCATTTAAATATGATGCAACGAAAAATAAAAACAATCGATAATCAAGCGCGTACATTAACTTCAGTGACGTCGCGCCATGCGCGTGTGTTTTCGGGACTCTTGAATGGATTCTTCTTCTTGGAGCCGCCGTCAGCGAATTTCACCAGCAATGGATCTTTGGCACCTTGCAGTTGATGTCCATTGAAGTACTGAATTATCTGCTCGCATTTCTCACGCGACTCCATACGGGCGAATCCCACGCCTGCGATTGGGAAGACAAGCTTTAGATTGGCTTTTGGTCAAATAAACTTAAATGGTTACCTTTCGATTGCATCTGCTGGTCACGCAATATTCTAGTGGAAATCACTTGGCCATATTTGGCCAATAGGTTCTCCAGGTCAGTTTCCTTAAATGTTGGCGGCAAATTTGCAATGTAGAGATTTGTGGGATCCTGCTCTTGTTGCTATACGTGGTACACAAAAGGATGGCAATTAGAATTGGCATGGATAAGCACATTGTCAGAACAAAGTCGAGTAAGGGGGGAAAAGGGTAAGTATAAAATCTGTATACAAATTATAAGGCTACATCATATACTGGAGAGATGTAATCAACATTTTTTTTTGTGTTGTTTTCATATATTTTGAGAAATAGAACTGAAGAGGGATCATTTAGAGAGAAGACCAACTCGCATCTCTCAGTTGGGTAAATACTTTCTACTCGACTCAATATAACTACATCAATATAAAGAATCGCTAATATTCCTAACGGATTAATTGGATTATTACAAAGTTACATATTATAGAAAATAGTTGAATAATTTGGCCGGCTCATATAAGTAAAAATTGTAATTGATTATCTGATTTCTATAGAAATTATTGGCTATTATAATCTCATCTATGAATATATTTGTATTGGTTGATTAAGTATAGAAAAAAATGCTATTTAACTGTTTTAAAACTCCTTTAAGCTGTACAAAAACCACTACCAGTTTTACACAATTTAATTATACCATAAAAGGACATAACACTATCGTTTTTTTTTTAGAAAATTGAAATCTCAACGCAAAAGATCAATTATCAACACATATCATGTGAGATTTATTGATTGAAATTATATTCAAACCAAAATAGAATTTCGAATTGTAAATATTTCCAATGAAAATAACCTTTTCTAACAATAAATTACAATTATTTAGCTATTTTCAAAGGATAATTTCATGAAACAAATATTTCCTAATAATTGTCTATCTAATCACTATAGTAATTTTTATTGTGGTTAATTGTAAAACACGCTATAAAACCTCTAATTTGTTTGCACTAAGAACGTCCACGGGGAAACAGGTATAAATTACAACCAAAAAAACAAAGAAAATCAAACGAAATAGTTGTCACAGCCGATAATCAGTAGAATTATTAATGATTTTTTTTTTATATATCTTTTACCTGGCTATTCCTTTTTTTACATATAATCTCTTCTTAATTCATATATAGAAATATTACGCTGTTAATTGTTATTAATTTCATATCTTAGTCAATAAATTATATCTCGTAACAATAAAACGCAATATGTTGGAGTATAAGAATCAAACGCAATTAATTGAATTTGTGTTTTCAACAAAAACGGTATAAACGCGTTAAATTTAGTGAACCAAATAAAAACCAAACAAAAAAAAAATGAAAATGGGGAAAGCAACGATGCGGTGTCGCAATATTTAAAATGCTTTTACCATCTGATTATTGTTCAGACACAATGTCCAATCAAATTATGCGTAAAATAAAAATAAAAAATAAAAAAATCAATTGACTGGAAAAATTATGGCGAACCAATAAATATTTTTTATAAATATACTGATATAAGAATAATACATAGGTTGGCATAAGTGAAATGAGAAACGAATAAATAGAGACAGTGACAGAGAATGAAAGGGGTGAATATTACTTGCATGCAAACAAACGTACAATGGCCGGCCTATGAAGCACCCAGATACCCACTTTGGCCATCTGAGCTTGAATGCCGTTTGATTGGAGCCCCTTAACAGCTCCTTCGGCGCAAGCTGACGACTCAAAATCAACAAAACCGTAACCTGCAAGTAGAAAAAACGAAACAGACTTTAGTTACACTTGCCAGGCAATGCGTCATATGCATCTCAATTCGGTTACCTTTACATTTATTTGTTGTTTTATCTAAGATCGCTTTCGTTGAAATTATTGTTCCGTACCTAGAGGGTGTGTGTGCAAGATGGGCGAGAAAGTTAAGAAGAGAAGAACAAAAAAAAAACATTTAATCGTATTAGTAAACGAACGCCTGTATTTTGTGTTAATGATAAGAATGTAATTATCGAGGCAAAAACAATCAATGAATCCCACCAAACAGGCCATATAGAATTACTGGAAGCATAAAAACTCACTGTGAACACATTTGAATCAAGTCCTTGTCAGTGGTGTTCTGTTGCAGTCCACGAATGTACAAATTCGTCTTGGAGAGTGTGTCCGGCACTTGGGGTGTTCCGCTGCCCGGGCCCATTGTTGTGTTAGTGTTGGTCGTGTTGTTGCTTAAACTAGTGCTAACTGTGCCACTTTGGGAGCCCGTGTTGGACGAGCTGCTCGAGTTTGTATTGCTGGGCGACGCGGCTGTTGGAACGCGTTGACCGTACTGTTTGGTCGGCAGTCGGTGATAAGTCGGTGGCGCCAGCGGCAATCACACAGCAAACATCATTGCACAGCGGACAGCCATGAGGGTAGCGGCAGGAGGAGCAGAAACAAAAAAAAAAAAGTTGAAATTAGCTATCGCACATTTTCAATAAATTCAAATTTCACGCATTTGTTACACTCAAAAGCACATATTGTAGTTAATCCTGTGCTTTCGGGGCGGCACGTAATCAGCGCACACAGCGACTCAGCGTTGCCTGATAACAGACCGGGGACAGATAAAATATTTGTATATATTCCATACGCAAAACGCAGACATATTGTGCCGATAAAAGTAATTAATGCACACACAATTTTTTATTGAAATAGAGACAAATGAAAGTTCACATGAAAATGTAAACGTCCCTCTGGCAGCCAGCCACCACCGTCTTCAATGCTGGCGGGTTGGGTTAATTAATTCGTGTTACATCCGCTAAGCTAAACATGTAGCTGCGCCCACAAAGTTCTTCTAAAACTCAATTAACAATTACTAATTAGCACCTTTTAACACAATACAGTCACTTGAGTGGCAAAGACGGTGAACGCAATCGATTGGTTGCCAACAAAAGGCAAAAAAAAAACTTCCACGAAAAACCTCAAACAGAAAAGTTGAACGATGAGGCGAGGCGCAGTGCGACGGCTCTTGTCGTGATTGTTGAGTGACAAACTTTAGTCGCCCCTAATTGATTTACCCCCAAAACACACACTCTGACAACCACCGACATGTTCCACCCGCCCCCACACCACCACCACCACCACACTCACACACTCGCCGCCTTCAACCTTTTCATTTTCAGCCATACACAATAATATTATTTCGATTTTATTTACATTATTTTTGTTGGGCAGCACAGACGATAAAACGGGCGGCTTCCAAGATTAGTATGACAACAAAAACCACACCACAGATCACTAGAACTATATCAGCGCTTTTGAATTTGGCACTAGCGCGTCACACCAGACAAGCAGAACTGACGACTGAATCTGTGCTATCTGGCTGGTCTGTATATGGATATTGCAAGTATGAAGTGGTGGACTGTGCCGACGAAATTTCATTATCTCAATGCGCGATAATGCACAATCAGCCACAAAATGGTGGGGGAAGAACTTAGGTTTTAAAAATGTAAACGATGAATGGTGAACAAAAACAGGGTGGCGTTTATATAAATAATTTAGTTCTCCATTTTTAATTAAGAAAAATATCAAATTGTTTACCAAAAATGTTTAATCAAAGCAGATTTCTTGTGCAAAATGATTTTTGCATTAAATGTTAAGGCGTGTCGCTTAAAAATTATAATTTTTTTGAAACTCGCTGAATATTAAGCGGCGACGGTCACCATAAAATTAAATCAAATCAGTCAATAATACGGAAATTCTCGTCTGAAAAAGCTGAAAGCCGGAATATTAAAAAACACTTTTCGTTGTTTACAGGGAATTTTTTTTAATAACAAAAACCTAGAGAAACATGTTGGCCAAACTGTTTGATATGCCGGCTAATAGAAACGGCATATTTTCATGTGTAGGCGTGTTGCTATCTACCATAAAAGGAAAATCGTTCCGTTTTGAACAGAAAAACGCTCATTACCACAAGAGAAAAAAATCGCTGATAACAACCTCCGTCATCCAATGTGTGCCGACATAGCGTATGAGCCAATGCGAAATGTGTACGCGTGTCGTGGAGGACCACAAAAACACCCAAAAATATCGTTAATTGCACTTATTGCTGACACCAAAGTTTACAGTTGATGTTAGTCATAGGACATAAGTTACTACAGCTGCATATGGAAAACACCATTCCGTATCTGTTTATTGATTAGTAACTGAAGACACAAACGTGCAACGGTTCCAGCCATAAATGTACTGGCCAAGTCTAGTGTGAATGTGTGAAAACGTGCGTGACTCATTTCGTTTTCCAGAACCACGAAACGCGTATGAATTACAATTATCCCAAGCAAATTAAGTCGCATGCCACGAAATGCTCGGCATTCCAAACGATTGGCAGCAAAGTCAGTGTTGACATTGAACTGGCTGGTTTTTCAGTGAAATAGGTTTAGATAGATTATTATTGTAATTGCCACAAAATGCTGAAAAGCAATTTTTATCTTCACCGGAAAATGGATTGCCGGAAGATCTGGTTATTTGATAGAATCGAAAGTAGATAAGACAAATGAGAAGAGGCCTGTAAACGACTCATAAGGAAAACGTTTTATCTGTGTAATTAGCAAGTAACGCCCTTAAAAGTTAATTATCATTATCGCATTGTTGATTGTCGTTAGAGGCGACAAACTGGGATCATGCAGAGTACCATATGGTGAGTAATGCTGACATATGGATGTTCCAAATCAAATATTCTCTAAATTGGAAAACGCGCATTCCGAATCACAGGGTAGCCAAATTAATGACACGCCCATTTGTGTTTCATCCCTTACTGCTCAGTAAAATGAAATTATTGTGTGACGGACAACAGGTGGCACAGGTACAGTAAAAAGCTTAAGAACTGAAATCATTTTCATATTCAATTAAGTCGCTATCAAAATGTGACTTAATGTTAGAAGACTCTTCTAAGAACACAATTAAAAGCTTAGAAGAGCTTTTCTGAAACAAATTCTTCTCAACTGCAAAATGTTCGAGCATATGTTTACACAACCATCGAAGCAAATGTAATTACGGGATAAATTTTAGGAGCACGTACAACTAACTTAATTTAAAGAACATGGAATTCTAGACAAAATTCAAGAGAGAGGAGCCGGCATCCGCCCCACAAGTCTACATCACTAGATAACTTACTTTGGAATTCACAAGTCGTCCCTTTGATTAAACTCGCACTTCAAATTACTGTCAAGCGAAAAGGCAATTAATAAATCAATTACCATAAAGTCACGTACCACTAAATCACGCAGATATATGAAACCAAGTCGCACACAAACACCAGCTTATTGGCTAAAGGTGATTCACAGAACAAAGTGTCACTTTAAACGAACAGAAATTAGCAGCCAAAGTACATGCAAACGTGTACAATCAGTGAATGAGTAGAAAAACTTAAAAAAATTAACCGGATCCGCGTACGTACATATGTGAATGGGAAAGCATCCATATGGCAACACGGCATAAGGCACAGGAGCAAAAACGCTGTCGCTGCGGGAAAAATCAAACAATATCGCCCCACAGCAGCACTTAAGGGTAGAGCCAGAACATGCGCATCGCAATCTTACAGTCCTGACGAAATGGCAAATGCCACTGGCACAATGCAGACAAACATATGTTTGGCATGAACAAAAATTCCTGGCCAAGTGACGTTGCTACCATATGCGACGATTGCATCTACTCCGGGAAATACCGGGAATTTCGGTGGCCATATATGACGAGCAAATATAAAACACCTTTGTAATTCAGCTGACAGTCGCGGCAACGCCAGACTGGCAGTCAATAGCACGTCAAGTCGCCGCTTTTTCGCTGCTATTTACGGCAAATTGGATCAGCATACGCTAAGAAAACGGCGTACACCCTACAGTCTACACGAAGAACCATATTTGAAAACAACAAGGGGGAAGATTATCCCGATCAATACAGACAAAGTCAAGGAACCATTCGAAAGGACATTCACAGTCTCTACATACTTCAGAAATCCAAAAAAAAAAATAATCCGAAAAGTACTTTTCGCCTCTTGCATCCTTCTTCGTTATCAACGTCAAAATGCCACCCACACACGACGTCTTCCTATTCCCTGGCAGCGCCAATGCCGCAGAGAATGCGTAGTCACCAGCAACTAAAGCTGGTGGGAGCTTTTTTAATTTGCTTACCATTATAAGGGCAAAGCAGCAATGTACGTGGGATTCTTAAACTTAGCTAGCGAGCCAAAATGTCTGAAAATCGGCCACATCTTTGTGATGCATAATTCGAGTACGACGTTGAAATGCGGCTATTTTCGGAACACTTCGATAACGTGTGTGATAAGACTACAACGATATGGATGAATATGTATGAAGAATAAACTTACCATATGGCAGTATGGAACTTTGCGGCAACACATCTCATATTGGTGGAAGCGGCATTGTTCCTTGCGAAAGTATTTGATCACGAATTTATTCGAAATTTTGATGAATTTTCTTACAACACAACAAAGGAAAACGTGTTACGGCGATACCGTACAAGGATTAACAAATGTTCTAGTTTGCACGGATTTGTTAAGCACTGAGAGAAAACGCAAAGTGAATGTCTTAAAACACAAAACAATAAATCAATATGGAAGGATTTTCACGTCTAGAGGAGTTATGAAATGCGACCATACGGGACACGTTTAGAGAGCAAAATGCACCGCAGCTAAGACACCACTTTAACTATGCGACAACACACACGACTGCAAGACGAGTCACTACTAAATGGGGTGCAAAGACTGTTTCTTCTCTTTTTGTCACTGGCGAGACATCGACAAAACTACAACGAACTTTAATTTTAAATTAATATTTTGAAAATTTCTTTGAACTTGTTTTTTTCTTGTGAATATTTTTTTCATCACCGTATGGCAATAAGAAATGTGGTTAATTGTGTAATATTACGATGAATATAAGGAGCCGGGCGAAATGTGTGCGCGCGTATCGAGAGCTTTTTCAAACAAGACAGACGAATGAATGAAATCGGTAGATATGGTAGCCCGACCAACATCCATCCATGACGGGGCGTATTCACTTGGCGCATGTGATCTAGCGCAACGCTACACCGCCATGCCGCACGACAAGCATGTTCTTTTGCAACAAACGCCGCGCCGCCCGCACTCGACGTCGCCGATTGTCGTCACTTCCATAAGAACTTTTTCTTTTTGCTTCTGTATCTACATAGACGATGGCAGAGAACTTCCCTTGCAGCTCTTTCCGCCCATACGTATTTGCTTCGTACACACTTGGGATAAGTTTATCATGAGACGCTTTGAATAACTGTTAGGATTTGGAGGAATTTCCGTGCGGCCCACGCAATTATCAGTGCTCGGACAACAAATACACACACACAAGTGTGTCAAAAACGCAACAGCAAGGCAAGACAATCAAAGCGTTTTCCTGTTCCCGATGAAGGGGTGCCGGTGTCGTTCGTCAGAATGAATGACGTCATTCGCCCACGCGAGGACACAAACGCGCACCACCCGTCCGACCCTCCCAACCCCCCTCTCAACCATTCCCTTCTTCACACATGCTTGGGGAGTGCGCGCATGGCCATACAAATGAATCCAGCTCCAATCGGCCGCCTCCCTCCTTACAGTCTACAAGTACTCCGTATGTACATTTTCCCGGCTGCGTCGGCCCCATCTCTGCCCGCCAGACGTGTTGGATTCTGTGTCGTCGTTATTCGAATATATAAGAGATCAATTTTCACCCTAAGCATGGAAGTTGTTCGTTTAAAAGTTGTTTAGGAATGTTCTTTCGGCTTGACGGTTATTGCAAATACGTGCATGTACAAAACAGTTGAAACGACTCAATCTATTGTCAGCAATGGATCCAAAAGATATGAAAAAACACTTAAACTTTAAATTCAAACGACGACATAAAAGCTTTGAGGGATTTTCCTATTTTTAAGACGACCAATGCATGTTCAAAGAAGATAAAATAGCGACACGTCAACATAACACCCAATTTCGCAGAATAATTTTGAAGACGTCGACATTGGATTCCGGTTATTAAATATAAGAAACCTTTTAATTTCTTGGATGATTTTGCACGAAAAAGCTTCCCCAACCAAAAAGGATTTCAAACTCCGAAAATGTGCCATATGGCTAGAAACAGAAACCTGAACTGGGTTTTAGCTCCCAAAACAAACATACTCAAAGCTCCCACATGAAATTAGGACGCGAAAACTCATTAACGTGCCTCTCAGCAATCAATCTCATGCATCCCAATGTGCGAAAAGTCACAACAAATCATATGGAAGCTTATTGGAAAACTTACGGTGGCCGTGTGTGGCGTGTAGGCAGCATAGCCAGGTTGGGGCATCGGCGCCGAATATCTGTAGGCTTGTTGAGCAGGGGCATAGCCTTGTGGGGCCCAGCTGGCACCTCGATAGGGAGCGCCAGCGATTCCGCTTGCTGGACTCGTCATTGTGGGACGTTGGCCGCCCTTGATGGAGTTGGGCGCTTGGGGTGGTCCAGTCGAGTACAAATTGCGCGGTGCCGTTGTTGTGCTTCCCTGAAAAAAAATGTAAAATAAGTCTATTAGTGACGCTGTTCCAATCACATAATAAGAGATTTACATAATTTTGTTAAATTTCTTGCTACTAAAGGCCAAAAAACTACGTAAACAAACAAACTGACTACAATTTATATTGAAATTAAATGAAATTCAAGAAAACGAAACGGACTAGTGGACGATTGCTCATAAAACTTAAAAATCATTAGTCATTGCAGTACATATATAACACATTAAATAGGATTTATGTACGAGAAAGGAAACGTAAACAAAAAATGCTGTGATTTCTTTGTGGCGGCGCAAGGGGACTTTTCGGTATTATTGTCGACCGCACAACAATCGATAATGGACTATAAATAGAATTTGAATAGGGATGGGGGTTGGTAATAATTATGCCGAATAATTGACAGTAATGCGGGTCGTTCTCGGCGGCCAGTTAAGCGACTCAAAATTTAAAGGTCCTTCTCATAACCGCATTGGATTGGCCGATGCTTCTAATTGCAGACCCCCCCCCCGCCGCGTTAATATTCGCTCGGCTGCGTGTGTGTGTGCACAGCCCACTTTGCACAACCTCTGCTCACCCAGCCAGGTGAACACATGTGCTAAATTTTACATGCCAGATAGACATCTCTCAACACAAGTGGTGCTTAGTTATTTAAGTGTTGATTCATTCCCGTTCCTTTTGTACATGTGAACACGAATTTATTGCTTGGAAAATTCTTAAAAGCTTCAGAAGTTTATGGCAAGGTGTCACGAGTCCGTGCGAGCACAATAGCCACCCGCTCAGACGTTTGCTTCAAGGATTGGAATGACGGCGTTTTTAAATTCATCTGCAGCTGATTTTTTGTAATTCCACCCTTTATGGCGAAGATAATGTTAATTCTTAATTCAAATACAATAATAATCTTGGCATACTTGAAAAGTGTCGTTATCTATCGAATTTTCTCAGAATAATTGAATTATGAGGCTTTCTTTGGGTTTCATTTGCTTGTACAACTTCTCATTAAAATTAATCACTTCTTGGTAAAAGTAATTTGACTTTAAACAAGACTCAAGATGAATACAATTTCGTAAGAACAGCAAGTAGCAAAAGTTTGAAGGTTTTCGGAAAAAATAAAAAAATGTTATTAAAATTAAACTTTCCAGTTTTATAAACGTAAATGTTATGATATCCAATATTCTTCAGTTGCCGACCAATTAAATGTTGCTAAAACCGTAAACTTGTATGATGAAGAAAAAATAACACAGAAAAACCGACTAATCAGACTCCGTTCCGGAATTTCCAATGCAGTTTCTTTAAGTGCTTTCTCACTAAACACCGTCTGACGCTTTGCTACAACGGCAACCAAAACTATTAGAGATTCGTTTAGATGGCGAGCAGACGTCATGGTAACAATATAACTGTAATTCGGAATATTCAGCAATACCAATAAGTAATAACGGTGTGCAATCTTCTTCTCATTCGTTGAGTAAATCTTTGAACTGGAGGAATCTGTTCATGCTTGATAAATGGACACGTGGAATAAAATAAAAGTCCGAATGTGCCGGCAGAATATGTACAGGCAACATTGCACATGCGCCAAATTAATAAATTCCATAGATAAAATATGTGTGAATGCAGCAGAAGGTTTCTTTGTGTGCGCCGAAATAGTGAATGCAACGTGGAAATGCAGACTTTTCGCTAATCCGACATGAAATTTATGCGCGGATAACCGACGGTCTGGGCGTGAAAAATGCGCACTGGAATTCAATGAATGCCCAAGACGTTTCACTATGCAAAACATTTTAAATTTATTATTAAACAAAACTAACAAAAACATGTCGTTAACATCACGTTTAATCGGCAAACAACTGCAGCAATATTTGCTAATTGGAAGTGCAGAAATCCCAAGGAGTCTTAAGATCTAGATTCTAAAGGGTTCGACAGGGCCACGAGTAATAAAAAATGTTATTTAACGAGGCCATAAAAACGCCGTAAAAGCCGGCAGCTGTCATGGACCATGTCCACTATGGTTAAGTCATCAGCCGATCGCCTGTCACCGCTGGCTCACATTTGCATGTGTGCACTCTGCAATTGCAATTTTCCACTGATTGACACCCACACGCACGTGATTCACCGCATGGGTGTAATTACACAGGCGAGTCCATGTGCGTACAATGCGTACAGAATATGTGCACCTCTCCGTTCGGCACGCGAAGAATTATCGATTTATTGCATACGTGCACGCACACCACGGCCGCGCCGCTCCTTGTCTGGATACGCAGCCGATGCGATGACGTACACGAGGCGTTGCAAATGTGTTGACTTTTTGCCTCGCAAAGTCGGCGATATAGAGTTGATTGTGCGTCAACATACGCGAAGCAGCAGGCAGCGGCAGCGGCGGCTGTATTGCGCTTGTGTGCGATTTTGTATGGAGTCACATATGTGCACACACATCGCTCTTCAACACCATTACACAACGCCCGGCAAATCGATATGTGGCCACGATATTTATACGGCACAGCCACACCAACACCAGTCAACCGGCAAAGGGTAGTAATCGATATGTCGGGTGGTTCCTGTCAGTTCGCCACCCACCCTCTGCTACTTACGCCAGTTAAAAACGCTTCGTCTTTTAGTTTTTCTCAACGGAGTCGCTGGAATGTCTGTTCCTGCTTCGCGAAACGATTGGATTTTTCGCCAATCTTGCGTGCATGAAGCGAAACAGCACAATCGTGGATGAACCAAGATGACTGAAGCAGATAGCAGCCTCACATCGAAATGCGCGAATGATGATTAGTTTCATAAATGCGCGTATTTGTGACGGCTTTTAATGACAATATTATTCAGCGAGATGAGAGCGCCGTTTATTTATCTGTCGGGATTGTACGCGACGTATGTGACAGCGCTCGTGTGTGTGAGGGAATATGTCGCGATATTAAATTCTAATTGGAAAATTGTTTTAATCGTGATTTCTTTTTGATCTTTTACATACACCGATACGTATGGAATAGCGCGACGTTTCTGACGCATTTCGTATGTGCGGCCGGTCCGCAGAAGTTGGTTATTAGCACACATAAACCGCCAGATTAATATTACTCACGCTGAATTAATTAAAAAAGAAAGGAAATGGACAAGAATTCAATAAAACGAAAGATAGAAAAATTCGCACAAGCCACAAAGATCGTTGCGGCAAGTTGTGTGCGAATTTGCAGAAGTGTGACTGTGGCTGGCTGGCTGGCTGGCTGGCTGACGTTGTGCCGCGGCCCGTGTCATGTGTATGCGCGAATTGAGAATCGCGAATCTCGCCAACAAGAGGTTCGTCGGTCTATTTGCGATTGTTGAAGATGCACGTATATTCGGCACAAACAATGCGACTTCATATAACAAGGAGACCATAAAACACAGAATTTCTTGTAATTTACATCAAATTAAATTGTAACTCTTTTCATATTTACCATCATCTTATAATTGGTTTTGTTGGCGTCTAATAGCACGACCATAACTTGATTTATAAGCCAGAGCAATTTGAATTTATCACCTTTTTTTCGCCGATCTGCTTGTGTAGTGGCGGCTTGGTACGTATTGGGAGATACTCCTTTTTGTACGTTTTTCCCCGTTTTCAATTGAAACGGACAGACAAAGTTGAATACGTGGAATGAATTGGATGACTCTTTTCTTTTCCTGAGCTTAAACAATTTTCAACGACCTCCTGTACAGCTTCGAGTGTCAATTCGTCGTCGTTCTTGTCGATTGATTTTGATTCATTAACAATAATTGCTAATAATTTTCTTGGCGTAAACACACTCACAATTTCGCGATTCGCTCTACCGTCTTTAAGTGTCAGCTAGGTTTTCGTTGTCGT
>JANSTS010000005.1:149464-172185 GCA_026546915.1 Sylvicola fuscatus
AAAAATGCTTTTTGATATAAGCACATGATTTTGAGGGCACCAAAAATACGATTCATCTTTAAATTATTTAACTGTTAACACATCATCTTAAATATAAATTATCGAATTGACCGCGGAATTAAAAAAGCGTCTGACATGTGCAAATATTGAATATTAAATAAATGTCCAATATTCAATTATATAGTTCATAAAGAGGCAGTATTTCAATATTTTTAAGTAAATAAGCGCAGTTAATTTTCAAAAAGGAAATATACAGACTTATGTCAGTAGGAAATGCATTGCGTGTTAAAAAAAAAAAAAAATAAAAAAATACCCAGACACAAACGTCTGTAGCATTGCAACTAGAAGAAAACAAGCGGAATACTTACATTAGTAAATGTTTGCGGACGAATTGAGGGTGGCGGTCTGATGGAGCAAGCTGACGGAGGTGCTGGACTATATCGTGGCTGCTGCATTTTGTTTGTATATATCCTATATTGGTGTATGTGTCCTCTGTTGTCTGGCTCTAAGCGCTTCGGCTATTTAATTAAACTCGGGCACGTCTTAATGGACGTAGCGAGCGCGTCTTAAGAAGCTGCAATTAAAAACATGATTCTTGTAGAATAGTTTGCCATTCACAGAGTGGTAAAAATTAAGGATGTCAGCAAACAGGCCATGCGACTATTTTCACCGGAATCAATTAAAACGTGTCATGACAGCGTGCGTCTTAGCGAGACGCGCCGGCATGGCAATTCGACATTTCGACCGGCGCTCAAGAAAAAAAAACTAAAAACTATAAAATTGCAACGGCAAAAACAATAAGCACCGGATAAGAACATCAGTGCAGACGGAAAATAAGTTGGTGCGAGAGGAAAAAAACTAACTTTATCACGTGATTGCAGTCTTAAAATTCACAAACAACAGATGAGCACTTTGTGAGCACCGCAGCGTATAATTAAACAAGCTGCTTCCAAACTAATTAGATAATTTGCATTTGTGGCAAAAATTCAAATGGAAAAAGCTCTCCGTACAATAAAATTGTTAATATATAAAAATTTTATTTATATATTGAACACACTACGAACGTGAGAGCTTTACAAACTTATAAATGGCCGAAATATCCGCACACCACGGCAGTGCGCACGCACGCACACCACCAATCGAAGACGTGCGGAGCGGCGCGCTATCACCGCGACTATCGCGCACACTGGCGCACACTTGACAGGTGCTGCTGTCACACACGCACGCACACCAGCCCGCCGCCACAGCTGTGTGCGTCAGCGTTTATGTAATTAAAAGCCGCCGCGCGATGCACATACAGCCACACCACTCACCAGCCGTCATGCAATTTAATTCGTGCATATAATGTGTTTATTTTTGCAGCCAGCCATTGACTTTTCCACCATCTTTTTTCAGTATGGTCGACCATGAATTGTGACCACTGTTTTTTTTTTTGGCGTTGGTGGCGTTCTTCGGTGCGTATGGCCGGGCAAATCTGAACACTGGGATACTCACCAGACTTAAACAGGAATGGCAGCCAGCCTGGATGACACTAGTGCGGACGTGCGGCTATATAAACAAGCAGAATGTCCAGCTGCTGCGGATGCTGCACAAAGTCGGACGTTCTTTATTTGAAACGTGAAATTCGCGACAATTGTCTCCTCACTTCTCGTCTGGCCGAAAGATAGTTCCCGCGACTCGCTGCTCGACAGTTTTTTCTCTTTTTTTTTTTTTTTTAATTCGCTTGTTTTCCCCCTATACGATTATCGCACTTTTTCTATGTGTGCACTTGTGGGTGTGTGCGGCGATGTGCAGTCATGTGTGAGTATGTGCGATACACATGGAATTCCTTTATCGTACACGCACACTGTCGTGAATGCACAATTTTTTTTTTCAATTAAATAATTGATTTTCTATTAAAGACGAGTTTTCTTTGTTGAATAATGTGCAAATGCTATTTTTAGACAAGCGAGACGACCAAAAGGGCAATTCGTGTGTGTTCCTGGTGCTTCCAGGATATAATTTAATGACACCAGAAAGGCACGTCTTTTCCAGTCTTTGTTCTACACAGAATTTTGCACAGCTTCGACTCTGCTCACAGTACTTCTATTCACACTAATTAACTGCGATGCGAATTTTCTCACCTTGTTGTCTTATTAGAATCTTGTTTAATCGAACACTCAGGTGAGCTACGACCTTTTACTTTTTCTTTTGTTGTTTGTTTTTTTTTTTTTTTTGGTTTTTTATTCTTGATTTTGTATAAATATAGAAAAGACAACAAACATCAAAGTTACACAATAGTTTTGCACGACATAAAAGAAAATTATGTTGCAACAAATTCAATCCAAAACAGCACGGCCGCAAGGATTGGTATTCAAAACGGCACTCGCGCTGCTACAAATCCCACCAAAGTTTCGAACATACACACACTCGCTGCAGTTATCACGTCAAGATTCAGCTGCGCGACGCGCGTCCTTGGTGTGCGTACTACCCCTTCGCTTTTGTCACTTCCTATACGCGCACACACTTTCTTCGGCACTACAATTACAAACTTCTTATCAGTGGCATCAAGCAAGTGAATTTTGTGCGAGCTAGCTAAGCTATAGAATGATGCACTTTACACCGAATGTCAGCGAATCGAATGCACCTTTTCGACAATAAGAAAACAATTAGTGCAAATGGCGCTGTCGGCAGAATAATTGTTGTGCGCATCTTTCGGTGGCAATCGACTCACCAAAATGCACTCACACAATCAACAAACATTTTCAGGGGTGTTAAATTCTCAAGTATTAATACACACCAATACTATTTGATTAAATACAAAATATATATTGCAATAATTTGTTGTTAAAAAATAAGAAATATATAATGAACAATCAGCTGTTTCTCTATTGTCCGACAGATGGACATGCAGTAATTTTTAACATTTGAAACCATTCACAATGCACTTTTCCAGATAAATGTTAAAAAACAATTATTTGATTTAATAAAAATGTATTTATAATTTAACGTTCAAAATTTTTAGTAAATAAGATTCATTTCCTTACATAATTTCTGGCGTTTTTGATGGATTGTTAATTTATTATATTTGTCAATGGCCACAACAACAATAGTTTTCTTTAAGGTAATAATTTCTAATTAAACGAGCAATTACAAATCAAGTCATTTTATTATTTTCTTAAACACCCTATACTTTATGGCAACTTTATAGTATTTTATATATAAGACGTTTTGCAATCTGGCAACTGGCAACATTTTTTTTACAGTTACAATTATACGTTCTTTTCTTTTTAGTTCTTCTGTTTTCCCTTGACAATAACTTAAACAACGTGTTCTACGTTTTTATTTTTTAATTTCTAGTTTCTACACGTTGCACGTGGCTAATAATTGTCTCCGCAGAAACAAAAATGGCTTCAATACATTCTGATGCTACTGACTTAGTGAAATGTCTCGGCTCCAACATCTCCAGCGACAAATATTTTAACAACATTGACAATCTTTGCTCTGAGGCGCAGTTTTTTATCGTCAAGGGCAGTCTTGAAGACATTGTAATGGCGCAAGAATTTTGTTCGTGGACATTTTATCCCAGTACATATACCTCAAAGCTGTACAAAGTACTGAAAACGAGTGAGCAAATCATTGTGTTGATTTTCCTGGTTGAGGATCGATTCCATTTCGCTGGATTCGCTTGCGTCATCGGAAGAAATGATACAATCTATGAAGTTGAACTAAAGTGGATCTGCAAAAAGCCATTATCTGTTATTTGCACTCGCAACATATGCAATCCGTTAAATGATATGCAGCCGGTTTACCTAAGCACGGATGGTCAGCAAGTGGAGGTAAATACTGGACACACTATGTGCTGTCTGTTCCCCATAGACGACGAACTCATCTTGGACCAATTTATGCAAAATTGGTTTTTCGATCATTCAGTCAAAATGGCAGCGCAAAAGATTTGCCGCCTTTTAGCGGCACGCGAGGTATTTTTTTTTTTGCGGGAATAAATTTTTTAGTAACTCAACCACATGTACCTTTTTGAATTTACAGAAAAATGAAGACTCCTTCAGTAAACAATTCAAACTAAGCAGTGGAAAAACTGTTGAATTGAACTTGAAAATTGTTGAGAGAGACAGCTGGGACATATCATGTAACACGACAAATGAAGAACAATATTGTGCCCCAATTCGTAAGTGATTAATATTATAAGAACAATTATTCGAATCATTCAATTTATCTTTGTAGTGTCTGAAGGCGAAAAGGTCGATGTTTTACTAGGAACAGTGTCAGACATGGATCAAGGATACTTTTACTTCATTCCTCTGGCATTGTAAGATTTGAATATTAAAAAAAAAACAAGAATATCTAACGCATCTTATGTATATTTCTAGAAAGGAATTCATTTTTGACAAAATCGTTGGTATCTGTAAGAACGCGATAATTTCAATCCAACTAAACGATGTTGTGGCTGTTCAGTATAAGAATAATATTTACCGTGGTAAACTGATAAGTGAAAATCGCGAATATTACACGTTTTTTTTAATCGACATTGGAGAAGAGTTTAAAATAAGTTCGAAAGAAGCTAAGACATACTCGCTACCATGTGATCTGGCCAATGTAAAAGGAGCAGCAGTGAAATGTCAGCTTAAAGAGCCTGACATTAATGTAATGAAATACATCCTTAAAAATAAGTTTTCGCAGCAAACATTACAACTGTTCAATTTGAATGGGTAAGTTTTAAATTTTATTATGGCTAAAGCCTAATGTATTTTGTTTGTTTTTTTTATAGAGAGATGTTTAAAGCTAAAATTGTGTCAAAAAACCCTTTTCATGATTTCTGGAGTAATGAACAAAAATATGAGAATTCTGTTAATGTTTCGTATGAAGAAAATTTGCTTGATGGTAAAAATCAAATGAAAAATGAAAATGCAGAAGCGCATTGTAAGGAAGCAGAATCAGTTGATAAGTCTGTTCTTCAGCTGCCACCCGAAGGATCGGAAGTGTTGGTAGAAGCAACATGCGTTCAAAGCAGCAATCAGTTTTATGGACACATCCTTGACATTGATTCGACTTCATTTGATTTAATGATCATCAAGATGAATAAGACAAAGAAGCGGGAAACTGTTTCGCTAAAAAATATTGGTACGTTTGTCTTGATTCTTAACAACTTAAAATAAATTCGGCTTTGTTACAGCGGTTGGACTTCTTGTGACAGCGCCCTTTGTGACCGGCTGGTATAGAGGCAAAGTGGTTGGTTTCGATGGTGACTTGGTGAAGGTAACAGCTGATGGAGTATCAATTGTTTGAGTTTCTGTTTAATATGTCATTCTTTTAGGTGTTCTTTGTGGATTATGGAAACACCTCTTCAATGGCCCCGAGTGAGCTTAAAAAGTGGGACAGCTTTTTCAATGATGTCCCATTTTATGCAGTTCACTTTAAAATAAAAAATATTGAACTGAAAGGAATTTCCGATTCGCAGGCAGAATCTGCATTGGAAAGTGCGATCATGAGCACAACGATCCACTGCAAAATATTGTAGGTCGTCCAGTAGCTGATTAATAACTTTGTAATATAATTTATTCCATTGCAGAAATGTTTTGGAGGACAATCAATTGTTGGTGACTGTCACTGACATGGATGGAAATGACGTGGGTGAAATGCTGGCTGCAGCAACGAAGGATGCGGCATTTTAATTTTTTTATTATCTTTTATTACCTTATTTACTTAATTCAATAAGTATAACATTGATTTTTCATGCACTAATAAAAATTACTGCTATACCAATTAACAAAAATCTTTTGCTCATCATTAGTAAACAAGCATAACATTTATTTGATTCTTAGTTCTTAGTAATTCTTAGTATCATAAAATCCGGATGACCATATCATAATACTTAAAATTTAGTAAAATGGAAATAAGACTATATAACCTGCAAAAACACCATCATTTACAAAAAATATTTTAAGCATATTATATATATGTTTTATAGCATATATTCGTAACTTTTACATATATGTTTTTGGTCTGTCAATTAATTGAACCGTTATTAAAAAAAAGGCTTTAAAAGAAAACAAGTCAGAATGCAGATTCAGCAGGAAATAGATGTGCATGGAATTGAGACATAAAACACATTAATTATTTAAACTCAACTCCTGTATCTGGGCTGTAAAAGTAATTTTAAGGTTGACCGAATTACAAAAAGTTGTATTTTACAGTGGCGACGAGTGTAATTACGAAAATAGGCATGGCGGCTGCACAATGCAAAGAACTTGTCAGGTGTAATTCCAATTGTGACATGGAGGAAGACAATTCCAAATTATTTCAAAATCAATTGAATTATGTTTTCGAGAACGCTCGCTTCTTTGTGATAAACTCAGAAAATGTGTTGCAATCACAACAAAACTCCACGTGTTTTTTAAGGGCAAATGATGTCTTAGTTCTTGATGAAGCGTACCGAAGCGCTTCCAATGTGATGTTGATTTTCGCTGAACGGCCGTCAATGCAACTCCATGGATTTGCACTTATGAACAGTAATGTCGTGGCAACTGAAGGAAACTGCGGCCAAATCGACCTCTTATGGATGTGTAAAACAAAGATCATGGTTGAATGTGAATTGTTTTTCACCAATTGGGATACTTCGTTCTCGTCTCTACAGGAAATCAAACCGTCTGTAGCATTTGACTTGTGTTACTTGTTTCCAGAAGATAATCAACTGGATTTGATTTCTTTCCGATACTATTTGCAGCATCACTATGAACAAAAAATGATTAAATCTGAATTTACCAGGACAAATCTACTCCTCCAAAAGTTGCAAGAAAAGGTATGCAACAAATTTATTTTGTAATATTAATCATTAGCACTTCATTGTTTTTAGATATCTGAGAAGAATAACTCTGTATCTTTAAAATATATAAAAACTGAGCGAAAATTGCTACGTACGATTAATTCGTTGATTGACTCAGAGCTAAACAATGATTCCGCATTATCTGAGGAATATGATCAGGAAGATCAGTGCCGATGGAAAAACGGCGAAATAGCCAACGTGTTGCTGGGTGCAGTTTCTTTTAAAAATGGCCATCTTGGACATTTTTATGTGATTTTATGTTCTAGGTAAGTTTTGTTAATTTATTATTGCATTGACTCATCCTTTGATTATTCATTTTAGAAAATTGGAAATGTTAACATCTTTAGGTGTTGACAGTTTAAATTTTCCTCTGAAAGAAATACCCAATGTTGGAGATATCGTAACCGTTTATCTCATGAAAACATTTTTCCGAGCGATCGTCATCTCCAAGTTATTGGAAGTCAATAAAATTTCATTTTTCTTAATGGACACTGGAGCATTTAAATTCATTTCATTGGACGATGTCAAAATGTATAAGCTGCCTCAAAAATATGAATTTGAAGGACTCGCCAAGCTTTGTCGTACAGAATCGCACACGACATCCTTGATTCAGTACATTTCCAACAATTTTTACAAGCTCCATAAAACGTTGGTTGTAAATAGTGAATGGTGAATTTAATCTTGCTACTGTTTTAGTATTTCAACTAACAGTTTTAATTTAAGCTTCCCATGTGAAGTGAAACTGTTTTCAACGAATCCATTCTTTTCTGATTTATTTGACAATGATGTTAACAAAAAAGATAAAGAGAATTCGAAAGCTCTCCAACCGTTTGAAGAACCAGGACTTTCTTATGAGTCTGAGAATGAGCAGATTGACTTGGAAAAAAATACGAAATTGTCGTATCTTCAGAGTGACGAGGTTAGCGAACATTCAAGGTCTGAGACAAGTGAAGAAAATTTTGATGAACTTTTCGAAGAGCTAGAAGAGCATACAAATCCTTTGATGGCTGTAACAGGATACATTCAAAAGGATGATGTTCGTCTTTGTCCACACACTAGATCGACTGGTGACTGCTTTAAGGGTTATTCCTGCAAATTACAGCACAAAAAAAAGAATGAAGGCAAGAACTCAGTTGTCAGCCCATGGATAGCTTAATCTTTATTTCTTATTTTTGCAGATGGCATTACTAAGGACACTATACCAACAATTATCGAGATTCCTCTAAAAAAATCGATTCCATTGGTTGATCAGTTTATATCGGTGGTCCCAACTCAGGTTATTCGGCGGTCAAACATGTTTTACGGACTTATTTTGGAATCGGATCTTATTGAGCTTAACAATCTTACTGTTTTCATGAACAGAAATGATGTTATATCGACGTACAAGAGTATTCCTATTAACGATATTGGTTAGTGATTATTTTTAAAATAACAATAGTTTTATTAAAAATCTTCACTGTTTCAGTTCCTCTTCAACTTGTTGCAGCAAAGTTTGATGGTATTTGGTATAGAGGCCAGGTCAGACATATTATTGACAATGATAGAGTTGAGGTATGTAGTTAATAAATGTTATGATTGTTCTTTTATTAATTTAATATTGCAGATTTTTTACGTGGACTATGGCAACAATAGAAATGTTCAAATATCGGATGTAAGACAGTGGGACACTGCTTTTGAAACAGTCCCATTTCAGGCGCTTTTGTTCCGGATTGCCAATGTCCAAGTATCCAAAGAAAACGAGAAAAAAACGTTTGAAGAAATGTCAAAACATGTCAACAAAACTATTCACTGCTATGTCGAGTAAGTCGAGGAATTATTTTCTAATATTTTTTCAAATTCATCTATTAATTACTACCTTTTTTAGACTGTCAGATTATTCCGGAATCAATGTAATCTGCATGGATACTTTTGGGAAAAACATTGGACTGGAAATTGACGACAACAGCGATGCTGAAAGTAAGCGGATTAGGTTGATTCCAAAATATAATTTTTTGCCTGTGTGAATGAATTAAACTATTATGTTCAAATTTTAGTTTTATACACATAAAATATGTACAACAGTACATAAAATGATGTGTAGTATATTTCATTCCAAAAAAATTCATTATCATTTATTTACAATACAGTTTTGTAAAAAAATAAATATAAAAATTCTCTAAAAATTTGTGTACATTTGGTTTAATAAAATAAGGAAGTAACTGGTAAATTGAACTAATGCTGCAAATGGAAATATGCCCTTAAACAATCCAAGCCCATTGAGGTGAAATCTTGTCGAAATTCCAACTATCGGGATGACCGGAATGACTATTGCCAGCAAACGGAGAGTTCAGCCATGAAAAACGATTTCGGCCAAATGAAAGTCCACGATGATCCTTAAGGGCGGCCGATTTTTGATCTGTCGCAACGCTCTCAACTTTAGGCATTCCCATTTTAGATGTAACTGGGCCAGACGTTGCAAAAAACTGATTCTTCAATGTACTTGTCTCAGAGTAGAGTTTCATGTCGATAGTTCCGAAAGCCTCCGGATTTGATTCCAACAAATCACCTCTATATGCGTTCATCTCCATAAGAGTTTCCATTGAATCCAAATCTGTTACATTGATGCCCAGGTCATGATGGCTGCTTTGCGAGAAATTATTTGAAAAGTGGCTAAACTGATAAGTCTCCTTAAAATATGGAATGCCATTGCCCATCCACGCCCCACCCAAAGCAATTATCTCGTGCGTCACATCTTCGGCGTGCAGCCGCCCTGGCAACTGATCGACCACCCACACAAGACCGCGCTTCAGGAAATTACGCCACACCACGTCAGCAAAGTCAAGCGAATTCCCCACATAGCTTTCCACCGTCTCGTTCTTGTGAACTTTTGATATACGAGTCGGTTCCATTTCGGCGGAGGCGGCGGCGGTGACATTTACAACAGCCGCTGCATCAACTTTTAAACGTCTCAAACGTCCAATGTTAGCCACAATCCACTGCTTTGAGCCAGCACCCGGATTCCGTGACATCACTCTAGCCCAAGCGCGTGCATTGCTCGACAGTCGATTGGCGGCCATCACACGAGCTGACACCAACACACATTCCTCCTGGTCGACATTGTTCCACAGCCTTATGTTTTTGTTCTCCATTGTGACGCCGGCTATTGTCAACTCATTGCGAATCATATAAAAGTCATCACTGGACGCCAGCATTCCTGGATAGCCAGTAAAGGATATATCCGAGCCGGGTATGATGTTGCTGAGCTTGTCGTTAGTGTAATGATAGTTGAATTTGTAGCGCTTGAACACACGCAACATAGATGAGTATGACTTGGCTGTGCTGTGTCCCATAAGAAGTTTGTAGTGATCATTCTCCTGCACCAATTTGAATGCCATGAACGACTTGGCTAGCGGTGGCACGTATTCCTTTTCGTCTATCTTGGTGCGATTGATGAAATTTTGATAGAATATCCTGAAGTCTCTCATATCACCGATAGCGTTTAGCATTAAGAAATCGTTCGGCGGGATCTCAATGTCAGCTCGTGATCGTTTCACTCCTTTACGCCATCCAAACTCCAAGCCCTGCAGCTGGTAGTAGAACAATCGGATTTGGTACCAATAATGATCACGACGATTTTTCGTCTCCATTTGCTCTTTGATATTTTCGAAATTCTCTGAGATCATATCACGCATCCAATCGCAAAATAGTCTGGATGATTCATCCGCCTCGCAGTAATCGTTGATGGTGCTAAAATAACGGGATTTAATCATTAGTATCAATATTTTGGCTACGAATATAAATCGTCACTTACTTGCTCCACTGGTTGTAAATGCTGTTCCACGTAAGCGCGCCTTCCAAAATTCCCGCCGCAAAAGCTTGAATTTGATCCGGATAGTCTGCTTGCGTTTCAATTTCCAATTGGGCCCATCTAAATGTTACAAACAATTAGTAAGCTTCGTTTGTTGGATGCTGTGTGAAAGAAAGGCGTACCCATTATCCTGTGTGGAATCTCGATAGCAAGTTCTGGCAACTCCATGAGGAACAGATGCTAAGTCATTCTGTTGTCCCCAGAATTCAACGCGGAACCCAACAGATTGACTCCAGAAAACTGTCGCGCAGAAGTTGCCGTCAAACTGTGGCCTATTCCAAGGTGAGAAATGCTTTAATTATCAACAAGATAATTTTCAAGACAATTTACATGTAGAAAAGACGTCATGGCATATGTTTTAAAGCGACATCAAATACGCTAACAGTCCATCACAATTACCGTATGTTAATTAAAAATAAATCACCAGGACGTGTTACTTTGCTGATAAGAATGATTCATGGGCAATTTTCAAGGAAGTCGACGCGAAATGTTGACATTTTTATTGCGTTCGTGTGTGGCTCAGACGTAACACGAGAATGACTTCAGTTCAACCTGCAGTGTAAATTTACAATTAATCGTGATCCACTTGTCAAGCATTGCAACATCAACTTTATTTTTCTGGGGCAAGAATTTAGTCAAACAAATACCTTATTTCTGGAAACATTATTTATAGAAATTTTGCGTCAGCATGAAAACTGAAAACGTTTATTGTAGGCCTAGATCAATAATTCATCACTAAATTCTGGCTAAGTATGATGATGGAATTTTAATTGAAACTATCCACCCACGAACATGCTCGGCTATTTTTGAAATTATATTCTGATAATTTAAACGATGCGACGTTCATTTTAGCATTAAAAATCGATCAAATTGAGGTCGTTTTTTTAAATCTTAACAAAGGTCGGATGTAAACAAATCATTTATAAGAAAGTTGAGAGTACTTAGACTAATGCAGGAAAACGATACACTTTACCAAGGCTAAAATTGGTTATTGACTGACTATTTATGGAAACGGGGAAAAAGCAGGAAAGCCTTACTTAGCTTAGAATTCAGTGCAATCGAGTAATTAGCAAGATTTAGGTGTTATCATTTAATTATTAAGATTGTGTCAAATTATTGAATTCCTTAGAACTGATGACATATCAATAAGCCTCTAAATCAAGATATTTTCTTTAACATTATTTTGCTATTTTGTCAACAGAAAATAAATACATTAAGACGATGCAAAATGTTGCGATAAAAATTTACTAAAACACATTTTCAGTTTACCTGTAAAACAATGAATAAAATTATGCAATTTAGATTGCATTACAGTAATTGGAAATTAATTGCGTTTGCACCAAAGTGGAGCACATTTGTTTGCAAAAGTCCAACAAAGCCACGCATTCAACGGCGATACAATTGTATACATATTCAACAAAATTAATTTATCAATCATTTTCAATTAATCGTCTGAGCTGAAGCCAATTGAGACATACTTCTTTGGCTATAAACAAGTGCAGTAAATTGTCGTCAAGAATTAATTGTATCTGAGCGCGTTGATACGCAACGAATAAGATAAAACCGGTTAGGAAATATATTCCATTCGGACAAACGAGATTCGAGGAAACAGAATTAGAATCCAATTTTCCCACATTCGATCGGCTTAAATGTAAGTTAAGCCTATAATTATCTAAGGCTAAAATCAATGATAAGATAAGACGATATATTTCCACTTAGATTATGCTCGCTTCAGGCGACGGACGGTTGCAAAAATAAATAGAAAACACCAGACGTGGCATTTGATTATTCAATAAACCATGTGGCTGTACTTCTAGAAATTTACAATTAAAACACATCGTCGTTGAAGGAAGTTAAATATATATCGAAAATGTTTGCCAAAATGCAGCGACATTGCCTCTTCTTGATTGCAGCGAAAGCGATCGCAACGAAAAACGTCGAAAGCTCCGTCATAAATCACGTTGTCAGAAGCAAACGAGTTCTGTAAACTTCTTAACCTTTGATATGGTTTCAATTAACCCCATGAAACCTGTTTGGAATCTTCAAAAGAACCAATAAACAATCGTGTTGTGGGAAAGAACATTGAGATTCAAAAAAATTCCCCAGACTCTCAAGGAATATCATTTTATGTGCATTAATTTACGTATATTTGATACTTTTTTGGGTTAAAAGATTTTGACTCCAATGAAAGTACTTTTTTAAGAATTAGATACAAATATTTGCAAAGCGACCGGAATTAACCATTAAATTTAATTTATCAAGGTTGCAACACACGTTTTTGGCACATTTAGTTGGCGTTACGCAAGAGGAAGCCGTACGTACATAGTGAACCGTGACAAATCTTTAAAAAAACGTACATCAAGTACATGAACTCTAATGAGTTTGCGTGAAAAACGATCAACGAACTTTATATACCTTTTCATCCCAATTAGGAAAAGTGATCCAATCGCTAGCAGAGCGGCTGCCGCCAGTATGAAGCTGCTCACACGGATTTGAAACCATGAGGCTCCTACCACCTTGAGCACTTGCATTCTGGTGGTGGATGTTGGTGTTGATGGCACCTCCCTTATGTTGGTCAACATGAATCCAAACAACGATGCCCCGAATGATGCGCAAACTACTGATTTCCTGTCTTTGGTCGATATGTGTTGTCAACACTGAGCTAAGGCGCACTGGTCCTTGTACTACAGTCTACGTCTTACGTGTTGCACGGCGGAGATCCCGATAAAACAGTAGTATACCTCGTCAACCCATTGGAAAAGCGACTCGTTCGCAATTGGCGTCGTCCTGTTGTTGGTTGGTGGTTGTTGGGCTATTTTCGCGTTTCGGCGTTGGTTAAAACGACTGCAAATGGTGTGAGTGAGTGTGCGCTGATGTTTGAATTGAGCCTGGAGTGGATTTGTGCGATGATGTGCGAAGATCTGTGCGAAAAAAAGAGAAACGATCATCCATTTAAAAGGTGAATTGGTGTAAATTGCGAAAGTCAACATCATGGACAGGCATCACATGATATCGATTCAAAAATAGGTTGTCGCTTAACCCTTTAATGCTCACTGATATTTTTAATATTATATTTTTTTTAAACATGAATCATATTTAAGGCCAAAGTGGAAGCTTATCGAAGATGAGAAGAAGTTAATCTGCGATTTATAAACAAAGCCGTCTATTATACAATTTCTTGGAACTTTGGTGCCTCAATTAGTCATAATTGGATGTTTACACAAATTTCGGCGTGATTGTCGCATGCCACAACTGCAGTGTTGACGATACAAAGACTTCGAGCTCCTTGAACTGTTGCCACTTTCAATGAAATGCGCAGGCGAATCGTCACTTGTTGTTATGTCGACACAATTTCTGAGTTATCTAAAATAAATGCGTCATCCTTGGGGTATTAAAAATATATTGTATAGCTTAAATTTGCGTCACAAAGACACACTGCAGAATACTAAAGCAATTAGCGGGCATCTTTGATTTGTGGTCTGATCCTTCTGAGCGCCGATAAAGCCCAGCTGCTCGCGCATTCCATTTACAGAAAAAACAACGCACTTCAATACTCAAATTTAAAATTAGCGGCGCTTCGATAAATGGGCACCACGTGTGTCAATAAAACAGTCAGCGCAAGCCTCAAATTGATGAAATCCGTGAGCTTTATGTTTTTTCCTCGCACTTTACAAGATCAAAGCACAGATGACTTTCATTTCACATTTTCCCGGCCAATTAAACTGCTCACTTCTCTTACCAGATATGCATAACAAATATAGGAAGTACTAAGTAGCCACTTACGATTTCCGATTGGATTCCTTGCTGTTGAGTTGTTGGTGGAAGATCATGCGAACAACGGTAATGAGAACTGAGATTGATCAATATTACAATGCGAGTTTAAATGATTTTTTGAATTAAATTTTGTAAATTTATTAAGATTTATCACCAACTTATTTTTTTTTTGTCGCACAAAAACGCACGTAAAACACCAAAGGAGCTACATTGGAACACGTAAAGTGATTGGGAGGCGCGCTTTGTGGTCGAAACGGACTACACTTTCTTAACTTTGCTGTGAGACTCTTGCAGACAAGAGTGCTATCTGTACAATGGCAGCAACACGTCAAATGATTCAGTATTCACATTAGACATTTTCCGCGATTGCGCGAGCGACGTGCGCAAATTATTCCGCTGTCACTTTGGTTAAGCGCGCAGTGGCGTTTCAACTCCCCTTCTAAAGTTATCATTGATTTTAGTGACTTTACTAAATTTAGGAAATTTCAACAAATTTAAATTTATTAACATCTTAAGAACATCTATTTTAAAAATTATTTATTGGTTCATTGTGGTTTCTTGAATTTTGCCTGAATCCAGATTCTGTACATTTTTAGCATACGTCCTCGATTTACTTGAAGACGCTTATCCGATAGATTCTGAATCTCTTCAAATCCAAAACTTTCAAACATCTCCCTCACTTCCTCCTGAGTAAAGAAATACACTCTGGTCCCATCGCCACGCACATAAAAATTGTCCTGGAGACACTTTCCTGGTTTAAAACGAAGTTGCGCCAAATCAAACCTTCCATAGTCACGAAATACCACAGTACCTGATGGCTTAAGGTACTTATAACAATTTTGGATGACATTACGCATTCTGAAATGTAAAAAAGCGGACTTAAGTTATGAACACATATGAAAATAACATTCCTACTAACTTGTCTGGATGTATGGCTGACAAGACAAATATCAAAACTATAATGTCTAGGCTGTTTTCCTCAAATGGGACGTTCCAGTTCTCATCGGTACCATCCAACACGAATGTCTCACAGCGCTTTTTATCGTATTCTTCGTGTTCTTGCAAAATTTCAATTGCTTTGGAAGAGAAGTCGCAGCCATACACTTTAAGATTCTCATTTTGATTGTATTTCAATATTGGGAAAATTGTATTTCCAACGCCACATCCAATCTCGAATATACGTCGAGGAATTGAAGATTCCTCAGAATTTAGCTCAGGAAACTCTGTGAACAGCCAATGACGATCTTTGAAGAATCTAAAATACAAAAAAATGTATTAAATTAAATACTGATGCCATCCCAAAAAGTATATACCGGTTTTGGTGAATCCCATAAAAACTGTCCCAATGGTTGGACGCTTCTTCCTCAAACTTTTCAATTTGTGTGTCAGTAAGTCGTATTTGTGAATTCTTCTCTACCATTTGCTTTGCCTCCTGTAATTGATTATCATCCCATTCAACGTTGTCCCTGTTGATAAATTTAAAAATGAATTGAATGAAAAGCATAAGATTATGTAAATTAAGGTACCAAGCATTAAAATTAAATATATTTGATTTTGGGCTCAAATGGCGACCTCCACCTTGAGGCTTTTTGCGGAATCGTGTGTCCTCACAGCATCGCCTGACAATAGATTTGGTAATTAATTGGAACATTCTCATACCATGCGTTATGCTTGAAGACATCATCTTTGTTGTCTAGAAATCGAGTTCCAAACTGTGGACGGGTTTCTGATTCCTCTGTATTGGGTAGATCTTTCGTTTCCGTCGTCATGTCAATTACAATTAACTATTTATATTTACTTTATTTTGCATTAAAAACAATTCCACTTTAAAAAACTTCCAAGTTCTGACTTTTGTGACTTGTGTACATCTGAATAATTTGGGGTTATGTTTAATAAATGGTGGATTTGGTGAAAAAAATTTAAAATTGAAAATAAAAATATATTTACTCTACTTTAATAAATAATTAATTTTATTATTTCATATTGATTTATTGATAATTTTTAAAATATGTGATTTAATTTAAAATGATCAATACTTCTTTGACAAAAGCCGTTAAATTGAAGTATCAAATTCACCACATAACACGAAAACGGCAGCATTTGCGTCAAATGTTTCGTTGAATTCGTGCTGCCATTTCACTGAATTTTTCTTTCTTTTCTTTTTAACGAAATCGTAATTTTTTGCTATTCCCTTTTTGGTTTTGTGTAACACAGTCAGCCATGTTTTTTTTAATTATCAGAGAAGAAGTGAATGTGTGTGCAAGTGTTGCGATAAAATAAAACAAGACGGTGGAATATTTGTGAGGAAAAAGTTTCAGAAATCGCCCAATGTGTGCTGCCAAAACGGCTGAGTGTAAATAAAACGCCTTGTACTCGTTTCTGGGGAGCCCAGCCCGAACAAGGATACGTGATTGCTAATAATGCGATCTGCGGTTGTGTAGAAAAAAAATACCGAACAGGCCAAAACCTACCTACCAACCATATAAATGTAATACAAAAAGGAGAAAAACAAGAGAGAAAAATAAAACAACAATTGGATACCAGTGCGAATAAAAATACAAAAAACAAAAAAAAAATACAAGTGGAATTTAGCTATAGTGAGAAAAAAGAGAAAATATGAGTTGGGGCACCGATCTCTGGGTAAGTACAATTTCTGCAATGTGCAGACAATTCCGCGGAACCCGCTTTCCTACGCCTTCTCGAAAACACGATTGTCGTCTTATTTGCGTAATCTTGTGCGTCTCAAGAAGACTCGCCCTTATTAAAAAATTCTCTTTTCGTTTGCCGCAAACTTCCCAACCATTCTATGCCGTGTAGTGTGTGATACGTCAATAATAAAAATATATTATACAGAATGTAAGAAAAAAAAAACAAGATCTTGTGTTGAACTTATCCTCGCCTTGTTTTGCGCTATGATCGCCGTTGCTGTGCCGTCAGCAGTGGCCTATGTATGCATGAATCAAAAAATACGGTTGAAATAACAGGAAAATGCAGAGAAAACTAGAAGGAATGCCAAATGCACTTGCACTTCACAAGGTAGCGTCAGGTATGCTGCTGCCATGCATGCAAATTCCACACCGAATTCGGAATTGTCTACTGCGTATCCGAGCAACTACTAAATGTCCTGCATGAGTCATGCGTCAGCTCATAGCTGCGATGGGATTTCCGGGTATTGTGGGTTGAGTCAGACAGATTCTCTCTGGCGATAGTTTTTTTATTTTTTATTTCTTGACTATCTCAAAGTGCGGTGACATCGTTTCGATATGACGATGGCTGTGATTTCACACCAGACGGCAGCGTCAATATAAAACATATATTTATCATGCTGCTCCATTGCACGGAAATTGCTGTAGTATTTCGCTTTTGTTGTGTAAACGAAATTTATCTTATCTGAATTGTAGTTCCGCTACAGCGAACCGATTTTCAATGCATGCGACTGCAAGGCTGCCTGTGAAACACATCTGCTTCGTTCCGTTAGTAATTAAACAAATCTGGAATCGCCATGAATCACTTGGCTTTGAATGCATCAAGAAACTTCGCTTAGTAATTTCAAGGACACATAAATGTAATTTTTAAGTTTTAAGACTTATATTCCACCTGAAATCTGTGAGAATCCTAATTTCCATAATCCAAGTCACAGCCAAAATGCAATAAACTTGCCTTAAATGCCCGAGAAGCAATAAATTGCAGAACCTAAAAGTTAATGACAGCAGTAAAAGCGTCAGGTAAACTGACCAACAATCGTTCGTCCAGCCCAATTCAGAAAACGTAAAACACCTGCCCAGGTAAATAGCGCGCTGCCGTGCCTCGCCGGTGAAGCGTATTAAATTTCATCTACCGAATGCAGCATGGTCGGTGCGTTGTTGGGGCAATCGTTTACCAGGTGATTTACTGGGACAAACTACGACGGTTCGTCCAATGCCCACGTAAGTTCTGTACTTTGCAAATGAGGAGCACATTTATTTGTACATTTCAGTGATAAAAGCGGAAGTTGGACATTAATTCCCTATCTTGAATGGTTAAGATGCGAGCGGAAGCATTTTGTGTTGTCTAACTAGCTGAAAGTGCGAAAACGGCTCGTAACCGAGATCGTGCCCGACCTGCTGCTACCCATTCTCCCACAGATGGTGATCATTCCAATTAGTACTTATAAAGATGCAGATCATCTTGCGAGCATTCAACGCGAACTCACATGTTAATGAACTCGTCGTCACTTGAGTACAGTGTACACATATGAGCTCTGCGTGCTGCGTAGCAACATTATCAGTTTCAATGAGGTCTAGTTTGGCTAGAAATGCATGTAAGGCGTTGGCCACGCAATGTTTGCTCACTCAATTAAGTAATCAACATTGTCTCAGCGTCCTAAATACTACTGGAAGCCAATTAGAATTAGCCTTTTTAGAAAATGTTCGGAATAAACTTCAATTCACGGATTAATGCGACAAATTCCAGCACCTACTTTGGCCAATAATCCAATGTAGAAGCCACACAACCAACTCCGAACTAGTTCAGTTGAGTTTCTTACCCCATGTGTGACCACAGCGCACTCTTACGTCATTGTGCTGACCTTTTTTGCAGTCGAGCTTCACCGTTCGGTCGCTCAACCGGAAAAGCCCTTTGGTCCCTTCCGTCCTAACCACGCAGCACGAACACTCCATCAGCTCTGTTTCTTTATTTCCTTAGTTGTACAGACTGACCTAATCTGTTTGCTTATGGTCGTTACTCATTCTTTCATAATTTCATTATTCTCGTGCAGTTCCGCTTCAAATTAAATAAATAACATTTACTCTGGTGGCCCCTGCAGCTCATCGCTTCCGAATCAGGCTCATCCACCAAATTCAATTACTTTACCAAGTGTGCGCCATGTAATGCAATTACAGCTCTTACTCGCGTTCCCTGTCCATTAGTCATATTGTGGGCACACTAAAACCTCCCCACCCACCCACCTTCCTCCAGCATGTGTAAACAAACCGCGAGTTTGTCGAAATACTTGCGGCTAATTAATGCTGTTAATTTCAATGCAATGCTCTGACTCACAAGCATCTTGTGAGTTGTTTGTATCATCGGTCGGCGGGCGGCACATGGCCGCACGTCACAGACAATGGCCTCCACCATACGCGTCAGTCAGCCGCGCACGATCTATGTGCAATGCACCACAATCTTCCAATTGGTTTCAATTGAAGCCGCGATTTTCACTTCTCTAATGTTATGCATTTGAGGCAGATAAATTATCATTGTTTTCGAGGCGATTTCGCAAAGTTGGTGAGTTGGATGAGGCGTCCGCCACCGTAGCGTCTTAACGACTCATTAAAAATGGATGTTATTGTGAAACGGCAAGGCTCATAACTGTTTGTTTACACTCAACTTGAGCTTCGATGCCGGGTAGCTGTTGTTTGTATCTTTAGGCGTCTAGTAAGATAACACTTAATCGAGTTTGTTTACGTTCTTTTAAGGGATGGTATTCCCCGAACGATAGATAAGAAATGGCATATTGATTTTTCATATTGTTTATTCTATTTATGATGGGTTCGATACCAGTTGCAATACAAATAAAGGACTTGCCCTATCCGAAAATCCATTAAATTGCATTTCCTTTCCCGCTTCGTGTTGCTGGTATAGTGGGAACATTGCCAAAATTACCTTGTGAATGCGGTTCTCTATTGCATTTGCCTGCATTTATGTAATATCCGCCAGAAATTTGAACTCAATCCCTGAAATCGATAAATTTGAGGCGAACTCCTCACAATGAAATACAAGAATGTCTTTGTATGTTTCGAGATTTTTAATGAACTAGTTACCCTCGTTTGTATTGTTACGATGACGAAGAATGGTGACTGTTATCGCCGCACCCAAACCAACTTTTTGTCCCTGGTGTGGCTGAGTTCCACCCCTTAAACCGAAGATTGGACGTTTCCTTATGCAACGGAGATTTGTACAAGTTTATGCTCGAATGGCAAGAATAAATATTTGAGTTTCCTCAATGCACCATTGTTGCAAGGCCTATGTTTTCTGTATTTTTTCATTTCTTTCGAGGGTGGCTGTTGGTGCAATTAGAAGGTGTGACGTTCCCACTTCAGGGAGTGGTTGATGCAGGACGGATATCCATCTCATGAATTGTTAATTGTGGCTTTGTTTCATCCCCTGACCTTTCTTATGCTCTTGCTTCGGACAACTTTTCGTTTTGCGTGACTACAATAAGTAATCAAGAATTTAGGACATTAGGGACATCAAAATAACTGTGTTTGTGACATTACAGAACATGTTTGATAGAATCGCGAATATTCCTATTATCATAACGTTGCCAAAATCGCCAATTTTATCCATTATTTCGCGAAATACCCGAATTAATTAATGTTTTTTCCATGTACCATCTCTCTATATGTAATAAATCGCCCTCGCGCCTTTCACAGAGGTTAGGGTGAAAGCAAATTTCATGTAGAATATTTATTTATACACGAATAGGGTGGAACATGATTTATGTAGAAAACTCTCGTATTTCTTTTTTGCTCAACATCATGTGCGTGTTTGTTTTGTTAAACATAATAATATAGTTGTGAAGGATGCGTCATCCCCTTTCACTGAGCTGGAACAAAATACAATGTTCTTTTCAAATTATTGGCCAAATAATTATTTAGCAGCGCTGGCAAAATGGTTGCCCTTGACCTTCAAGTATTTTGACGCGCAGGGGATTTCAGCTCTTGGACGCAAACGTCGCATGCGGAGACAGGATGCGTCCTTTGGGTGGTATTTCTTGTTTTTTTTGTCGTAATAATTTTTTTTTTATTACTTATAACCTTTCATTTTATTCATTATTGAAAGTTATTTTTAATCGAGAAAAAAAAACACATTTCAATTACTGAAAAGTTCAGTCTATCGAATTTCCCAATCAATACTCTAAAAATTAATTAAATGAAAATTGTTTTTCAATAAACTTTGATTGGTATTTTTTGATTTGAATTGAAATTGCATCAATGGGCAGCTGCGGCTCTGAAAGATGCGGAACACAAACAACTAAATCAATTTCGTCAATAAAATTGTAGTGCCTATTTATTGCAGACTAATTCAATTAGCACAATTTGTCACACTACTTTGTTTCAATGACCAATGAGCTGTACGACCAAAGTAGGAAAAGTTGAGGGAAACAACATAAATTACTATTCCTTATGACTTCTTCATTAATAATAATTGAATGTGTCCATTTGTGTCGAATAATACACAGCTAAGAGACTGTTAAGTCTTGACGCCAAGACAGGCATTAAAATGCACTTAGGTTCGCGCGCTGCTTGTGGTGGTACTTTGTCCATGGCATTTTTGCATTCTAACTCTGCCACACTGCACCTCTGTCGAATGCTGAGACAGTAACTTTTCCACAAGGTCGTTATCGAACACTGATTGCATTTAATGTATGACTTGCATTTCATTCTAATCCGTAATATTGTTAACGTTCGATTGCACTGAAATAAGTCCGTCTTAATATCTAAGAGCATATACCAGTTAGCAGAGTAAGAATGCGGGTAAATATGTGAACGTCCATTCGATTCGTGCAAGACGCTATTCAATTCTGATCGTATAATTAGCCGCTGCGCGTTTTCTTAAGATAATGGGTCTGGAGTCGCGGAGTATGCGCCCGTCATATGCGTCGCTTAACGCTCGAGTAGAATTGTTGACGTGTTGTCGTCATACTAGAGACTTGATTGATGTTCGTCTCTTTGTTCGTGGCCCGTTGTTTGTGTGTTTATCTGAAATCATGTGTCTGGGATGCTGGGATTCGAACAAATAATCGCGCATGTATCAATGCCTTGTGTAGAGGAGAGGCCACGTGCTTTTTTCAATGGAATAATAACAAAGGCGTCCGCTTGGCAACGTGTACTAACAAATGGTTCCATTTAATTGAATTAATTTAGCGTTTGTTTTGTTTTCAATATCGGCCAATGTCTTCTGTATTCTATCGACAAGCGAGGCGATTTATCTTTTCATTTCTATGAACACATACCATATCATCATCTGCATTTTATACACAATTTCGTTATCTCTCCCTTTACTGACTGGTAAGTTTAGGGTTCATTAAATGTTATCACTTATCAGTCGGCTTAACTAAATCCCCAGCCAATTTAATGTTAATATAATTTTCAATGTCAATTTTTCTTGTGCTTTGTTACTTTATGATCTCATTTCGACATAAAAGCGAATTTCCTCAGTAAATGCAAGAAAACTTCTTTCGGTTTTTAACTTTATTGATATATTTTAAGAATCTCTTTAGCTGTACAACATTAAAATTGA
>JANSTS010000005.1:172285-184901 GCA_026546915.1 Sylvicola fuscatus
AATGTTCCTCAAGTACTTCGATTAGTTTGTGTGTATTTATGTTTAAGTTGTTTAATAATATCTAATATGATAGATACTTTTTATGCTTCAGCTAAGGTAAATCTTAAAACATCGACATCAGACATGGAATTTTTTACATTTTATTTTTTACTTTTCATTTAATTGGCAAGATGAATTTGTTTGCGGTTCAAATTTTTAATAGTGCCAATGTTCTACTAATGACAAGAGTTTCTGCACGTCGAGTCGCGTCGTTTCTTATCTTCTTAGTGTAGAGTCTTGAATAGAAGGGTTCTTTCCTCTTATTATTTCTTTTGATAGTTGCCTTTCAGAAGAGGGTCGCTCTAACTTCCCTGAACCCATAAAAACATTTAAAAAATATATTTTCTAAAAAAACGTCTATTTTTTAATATACAAATTATCTCTGCTTGATTAAAATAGAATCGAAATTTCCTCCACTTCAGGAAAACACCATCAATTAATCAGTCATGAATATTTTCACGCCGCAGAATCTTCCCACTTGATACATTCAGCATGGCCATGAAGTCTTATGCTTGGCCTTGATTGTATTCACTGGTCTATATAAAGATACATCTTGGTATCTTATAAACATGCAGCAAACTCGAGGTTTTTTATTTTCATGTGGGCTAAAATACGCCTTGGCATTGATCAGACTGAAATTGAAACAGTTGGTTGATACTTGAAAATTTGTTCCATCAAAATGAAAATACATGAGATGAGATGAGGCAAAGAGGTCCATGGCATCCGGCGAGGTGTCAACTTGGTCTGAAAGTGCGACAAATACGTTCATTGTTAACGTTGGCGTTTTTTTTTTTATGAATCGTTGACACTCGCAGCTTCAGATAGTCTCTTGACATGGTTGCGCAAGCTCCTTCGTCACCACTTGTATATTGTTTCTTGTGTCTTGAGCGTAATAAGTTTATTGCCTTTCTGGTAAATTGTTCAATTTCCTCAGGGCTGGAAAAATTTGCGTTTATTCACACAATAAGTGTCAGTCATAGCTGTGGTTCTGGGAATATTCACTGAACAAACCCTTTGTCCCATAATTTGTTTTGACCATTTTATATTCATAATCAGCCTGCTTTCTTATCTTTGGGATATATCACTTGCAACGATAATGGTTTTTATATCTTCACGCAGGGTATTTGTCTTGCGTTGTATGTATTGCAATTCGTAAGGCGCTGATAAGCGCGATAACAATCAATTGCTTAATTGTGACGCGCATTCTGAAAACATAGCGAAAGAATAAGAGTGATTGTCAGGCCTGGGCGGATCTTATCGTCCATACTGGCAGGTTGAAATCACAAAATTATTTATTTATTTAGACAAGTTTTATTGAGCGTTTGTTTACACATTTCGCAATGCCCTACGGCGATATGAATGCAGTTATGTTTCAGTAGAGAAATGTAAAAAAGCAATTGAGTTGATATCGTGCAGTACACGCATTTCGTACGTCCCAATTCAATTAGTGACATGCCGCCAGCTCGTTTGGCGTCGTGTGTTGTGTTATGTGGACACATACGAGTATATTCAATTCCTAACTCGCGACTGGCACCCAGTCGCCATCACACACGAAGAGTCAGCACAGCGTCTAACGACTGACGCGTGCATTTAATTTACACGCAGAGCTTGTGATCTCGATAAGATGTAACCTTTTCCATGAATCTTCTGTGCATTAGATGGAGCTTTTTATATTTTATGTGAATCATTTATACATTTTTTTATTTCAAATTAAAAACTGGAAATCTATTTTATGACTAAATATCAACTATAAGTAATCTCTGTATCACAATCTGAATGAGTCTTAAACCAAGATTATCAGAAATTAATTATCATAATAACAATTTACTTAAAAATTAGCTTAATTTACTGAGCTATTTACATTTTATGTTATCTCGTAATGTTTTAGAGCGATAATAGATAACAGAAATGTAATTGTTGAGCTAATTATTTCAAATAAAATTAATTTAAATACAAATTGTTATAAATATCGTCTTTGCATTTAGCATGTTCATTTTTACAAACAATTTTGCAGATTCCTTTTGGTAAATGTACTTATTATTAACTTTCAATCAAATACATTAATAAGAACAGAAATTTTTATTGTGCCAGATAAAATCAATAAATTGCGGATTTTGTTTACTAATGTAATCAAATATTTATTGAACTTTATACGGTAGTTGATTGATTAGATATTGTAATCAATTACCATAAGCCTTTAGGGTCCAATAAATATTATGATGTGGAAAAAACATATCAAAATTGATACATTATTAATATATAATTGATTCCATTATATCGAATCGTTTCTTATTAAACAAATAAAAGGATGGTCAACAAATCTTAATCTTAATTCAGTTTACTTTCTTAAAAAGTTCCTCTTTTGCAAATCAGTTTCCGGTAAAAATTCGCTCATAAATCGCATAAATCACCCTCTATGTAAGAAACACGATTATCGGAAACTGTATTTGCTCACTTGAACATACTGTAAACGACATTTTTATGCTGTAAATAATAAGAAAACCGTATGATATGTATTACTCAATAAAAATTATTTCTTATCTTAACAAGTTTCATAGTTGATGCTCGTTCATCATAAATATCTGCGGTCAAGTTGGAATAAATAATTATAAACAATATGTTAAAAAACGGTTATGGTTCAAAAGTTAATTTCTTTCTCGATTTGTTTCACATTGTATAATGCCTCAACTCCTGACCTGAAATTCTTGCAATCGCTAGACCGGCTCTTGACGGGTATGAGAAAATGTGTTTGATGTTTAAATGCGATTGAGCTGCATGCGTCTTTCATCCTGTGATCCTGTGCCGTTTGTAATAATAAATGAGCTCAACCAGTTTTTTAAATGATAAAATGTAAAAGCTGATGCATGGAAGCTGTGGAAACTTGCATTTGCATTTTCATTTGACGCATTGTGCGTATGAAATTCTGTTCAGCATGCATCATTAGACACCCGCGTGCCTTCTTGTTTTGAATCGTGTGTTCTGCATTTTCATAAAATGCATTCAACTGCATGCATACAAACAGACGGTTTTATTGCAAAAACACCTTTTTTATTTGCCGCACATCAATAAGAATTAGGTTACTTTGTGTGGCGATTGTTGAACAGTGCAACATTGCTTATGCTCTCCGACACAGTCAAACGGCTTCAACCAGCTCCAAACTGCCACAAAACACAATAACATGGAACGCGTGGAGCAGAGACGTGTTTACTTTCAAAACATTTTTACGGAATCGAGCGTCTAAAATGCAGATTGGAAGGCAAACAGAATGTCGCGTACGGATTAAGGCTGCGACTCTTGATCTCTCTGTCCCATACGTTGTTCTTTATCTGCGTCTAATTTCCGCTGGGGTGGAGGCTCTTTGTTTTTCGACGGCATTCCTCGTGATTCACTTTTAATTTCAATCAAATGCTGCGTTCGTTCAATGACGTCAAACTAATCGACTTTATTTCTTTTTTTTTGAATTGCAGGATCAATACGACAACTTAGCTGCGCACACCCAGAAGGGTATCGATTTTTTGGACAGGTATGGCAGTTTTGTGCGGGACCGGTGCATTATCGAAGGGGAATACGCCGCCAAACTTAGGTATGAATTAATCTTATCAGACACCTTTTCTGTGGTACTTGAATTTCGTGCAGACGTTATTGTCTGCAAACGCGAGTGAGCTGTTTAATTTCTATTTGCGCGAAGCTTGCCATTAGTACCAACTACAGCGGATGAATGAATGAATGAATGTACTCGTACGTGCAATTATGAGAAATCCTGGGCTGTGGTAAATTGTTTAATAACGCTTTTTTTATAATAAGTAATTGTGTTTGAAACAGAGATGGAGAAACTAAAAATAGGCAGAAATGCGAATGTCTCAAGTGTGTAGAAGATACTGTCGAGTTGTGCGCGCGGGCATTTTTACACGTCGCGTCGCGAGCTGTTGCGCGCTTTGCATTTGTGAGTGTTTTAATTGAACGTGGGTGCGCACATATGTGGCTTCGCCAAGAAAACAGGTTTAAAATAAAAACCTATAGATATTTAAATTTGTACTCTTATTAATTCGTTCTTTTTTTGGCTACTGATGAAGTTGGAGCAGTTATGAAATCGCACTTAAGAAGGAATTTGGAGAGCCAAAAAAAATAGTTTAGTTAAAAAATATATATTTCGGCGGCAAATGGCAATTATTTCTGCGAAGACGCCGGAGAACTTAACATTTTTCAATGATTCAAACTGAATTTGCGTGCCAAACAATAATTTTTTTTTACGATGTGTACGATAAAGTTTGTCGTAAAATAATTCCACATTAAGAAGATCAATAAGGAATTATGAATAGAATGGGATCTCAAGAACCCGTATCCCACAGAGTCAGAAATCGCGCCGTTTTTGGTTGTACCCGCGTCAAAGACCTTTTACTGATTGATGGCTTTGTATTAACGTCCAAAATAACAATAACAATAACTGCCGAACTCAACAATAAATGTGCTGAAATCGGTTTTCCTTTTGCATTATTGTGCTTCTTAGCACGTTCAAGGTCTATTCGGCTATCTTAAATTTAAAGAAGTGTACAAGCAACCAACTATTCACACTTCTTTGGTGACGACTTACGACACGAGCAAGGAAATGTGTAATCAGAAACGTAAAGAGCAAATTCGCTTTCGTTGAATTATATTTATTGTTTTTATTAAGTTAAATAAATTTTCCTTTCCATCCAAGCCACATGCAAATGCGACACAAAGAACGCTTTACGGATCAAATATACATTTGTTTAAACTTTGTTGTTTTTGTTGCAGGCGACTCGTTAAAAATTACCAACCGAAGAAGAAAGACGAGGAGGATTTTGAGTAAGTGTTACCAGTTTTTTGTTTGTGAAACCTTTTTGAAACTTGTTTTTCTACCCGAATTCTTATATAAGGACAATTCTGTTGATCACTAATAATTAATCTTAATTTTAGATTCACATCATGGCAGGCCTTCCGAAATGTGCTAAAAGAAATTGGCGACTTGGCCGGACAGCGAGAAGTAGTTTCTGAGTCGTTGCAATCACAAATCCTGCAAGGCATCACAATCCTGTCGAAAACATTGCGCGATGAACGCAAGAAGAGTCTTATGGAGGGCGCCAGCCTCACACAAAGCCTGCAGTCGCAAATTGCAGCGCTGGAGCGTGCGAAACGAAACTACGAAAAAGCATTTCGGGAGTCAGAAAAGGCGCTGGACAACTATCAGAGGGCCGACGCCGATTTGAATTTGAGCCGTGCCGAGGTTGAGAAGCAGCGACACAACATGACTATGAAAAGTCAGCAGTCGGACGACGCGAAAAACGAGTATGCAAATCAATTGCAGAAGACCAATAAATTGCAGCAGTCTCACTATGGGAGTGCGTTGCCAGAAGTGGGTGTTTTTTTTGTAGTAATATGTTTTCCTGGATTCATCAACTATTTTTTACTTCCAAGGTATTTAATAGACTACAAGAAATTGACGAGAAAAGGACGCGTGGTTTAAAGGATTTCATAAAGGGTGCGGTAGATGTTGAGTCGTCGGTGGCGCCCATAATTGCCACGTGTTTAGAGGGCATAGTCAAAGCGGCCGAGTCAATAAACGAAAAGGAAGATTCTATTAATGTTATCGAAAGGTGAGCTAATGCCTAAATAGGATTACGACTGTTGATGTTGGTCATTGGATTTGTTCAGAAAGTTTTGCACAGTCATTGCATTGTAACTGACGCGACTCAGCTGTGATATTTAAGAGAGTCTTTTCGAAAGTAGTTTCTTATGTAATTGACGATTTATTTCGGTTGCCTGCAAACCGTAAGACTGATTTAACGAAAAGCTGACACCGTTGGCTTACAATTAGGTGCCAACTGTTGGATGTCTTTATTTCAAGAATTGCGTGATTTCTGTTTAAAGGTATCAATCCGGATTTGCTCCGCCAATGGACATACCTTTCGAAGACCTCTCCAAACTAGACTCTGATTCAACTAATCAAATGCTCTACACGAACACGGCGATGATGAATCACATGACAGTGAAGGGCACAATGAGTGCTAACAAGCTCAAAAAACGAGTCGGCATCTTCAACATCTTTAGCAGCAATAAGGTAACATTAATCGCACTGGACAAAATGCCTTAAGTCATTAAAGTATTATTCATCTTTTTCAATGAAATTCGACATATTTTTAATTACAAATAATATGGTAAATAGGTTATTGTATCGTATGTATGTCATGCTGAATCATTTGTTTATTGCGATATGCATTCACCCCTCCCTCCCCCTTTTATTTAAAATGTATCTTTCCACCATAAAACTCCTCCTCTTCGGTTGCCAATTTCTGTGTCTCTTGTCCAAATTTCTCTACATTGTCAAGACAATTCGATCAGGGAGGATCAATACAAGATGCGTGCAATTCATTTGACGTAATCATGTATTGGAAGTGTGGCTGAAAAGATGCGTTTGCCCTTTTAATTGAAATTCAATGAATGCAAATGTGAAACAGCAAGAAGGCAACAACTTATTGCAGCATATGCCAATTCGATTTAAATGCGTCGTCGCGCTCAGCCAAGAGAAAGTAAACGAAAACGTGTAAAGTGTACGCGACCAGTGATACTGCGCCAGTACAGCACATTCTGGCGCACGTAAACATAAATAATGCAAACCACATATTATGCGAAGAAAATGTTTTCCAAACAGAGCGCATAAATGCTCGCGCACCATTTAGTCAGCGAGCTTTTAAATACAAAATTCACGCGACCAACACAATGCCCGTCTGACTTTGATCAACATATGGATGAGACTTTTCCTATGCTCAGAAATTAAGTTTTGTCTTTGTAATTAATTTATCGGGAATAGGTCACATACCTTTGCGTGTGCCTTCCACTAATTTTCGCCTTTGTTAATTCGATTTGATGCACCAGTTTATTACTCCATCCACCGGCGATATTTATGGGCCGAGGTTCAGTTTATCTTTGTGTTCCTAGTTTCGACACTTTAAAAGTTATTTGCTAAATGTGTGTTGGAAAGAATGATAATGTTGACATTTTGAAATTCACTATTAGTCTAAATCAACCATTCTTAAAACATTTTCGTTTATTCATTAGGACTATTTATGTATGTTTATGTTTTGGCTTATGTTTGAGCGACACTTTAACAGTCTCGCAGTGATAATTAATGCATTTTAAATTGATATTGGGCAGAGTTAAGTGTTTCTGGCTGGATGTTTATTGATGATGCAAATATGTGTGAATTTGTCATCGTCAAAAATCATCGTTGCATAATAGCACTTCTTGCATCTACTGAAAACAATATTTAAACCACCCATTCATAAGACGTTCTTCTCAGGCGTTTCTATTGTACCACAAACATAATGAAATCATTATAGTTTGTTTTATTTATTTAGTTATTAATCAAAATATATGTATTCTTTGTTTGTTTTCGTTATTCAACATTGGACCAAACAATCTGGTGAACATTTCTATCATCATTTTCGTCGTATGTTTTCAATTCTGACAAATTGCAAACAAAAAACATTAACATAATTCGCTTGTTGTAAGTATCGAATTTACAATGAGAAATTTGACTGTTTGTGTTGTAAATAATCTCTAATAAAAAGCTGTATTTTGTAACGCCGATTAAAATACGTCCGTTGTGTCACTTTCACTGCAGCCGCGAACCTTTAGCGATTATCTTGAGCTTGCTTACAGCCACTGTACCTCCAATTTTGCTTCTCCCCTTATGTTTTTGTTTTTTATAATTTACCTTTTGTAAGCGAGCTTTTCGGAATGTAACACACGATAGTCCTACCACCACTCCAGCCACACCGCTGCAACAATGAACTTCATTCTCTCCTCCTTCAATGTTGTGTGATCCGCTTGCATAAAACTATTGTTTTCCCACACCATTTTATAACCAATTTTTTTTTTATTAAACTGTATATTGTTTAATATTATGCGCTTTTTACAGCATTGTAATATGCTTCTATTATGAGTTATGAATCTTATGCTATGCTGAGAAGTGAGAAGTGAGTCGAGACTTGTGCGCAAGTAAATTCACAAGGGAACCCTATTTTAATTAATTGTTGTTCGTTTTTTTGTTTGTATCATCAGCATACCGTGAATCTTATGTTGGTAGTCCTATCCAACAGTGGATGGAAAACATTTATTGGCTAATTATGGCTTTTTATGCTTTTCCATTTGTATCTAAATAAATTATTGTTTTCATTGTCACAAATCGTTGTATCTATATACCTGAATTGCAGTCAAAATACATAAAACTTATTCACTCGCATTATTTTGACAGAAGTTACTTGAAGCCTGCATCACCGTCAAGGTACAGTCTTTGCCGTGTACTATTAGTTCATGTATTTCTGTTGTTGGATGGTCAAACAAAATTCTAAATAAGAGTTTCTCATGTCTTATTTCAATTAGAAAAACGTTTTGCATTTCTCCATCAACATTTAATTTGTTTTTATGTTTTGTAGTTTTTTGTGACTACATAAAGTTTTTCTTACCGTTTGCATCTGCTGCACCATTTTAAAATCTTCATTTTCACTTAAATGTTGTCACGTATCTTTGTCGTAATTTTGTTTCGAATTGATTTATTTTGTATGTAATTAAGATATCTGCTTGCTTAGGAATCGAGTTAAAATGTGTATAATTTCGTTTTTTAAATGTGTAACAAATCTTTCACTTCTTTAAATAGAAATAAGAAACGTCTTTAATTATTTCTTATTGTGTTAAATAAAATATTTGTCGATAAGCAATTAAAAAATATATAAATAAATGTATTTTATTTTTTCAGTTTTTATCAACATTTAAATGTTGTCAAGAAAATAAGTGTGTTGCATGGTCATATGAGTGTCCTTGAAAAAAGCCAGAAGATTTTTTGTCGAAAAGCTTTCAGTGTGCTAATAAATAATTCGTTTTTCTATTATCGTGTTAATCCAGATGTTCATCTTAAGACTAAAAAAAGAAACTTGAACGAAAACTAATTGAAATACATTTAATGTAGAACACATTATCCACGGACGGATTGAAGGAGGACTTTAGCGACTTGCCGCCAAATCAACGACGCAAGAAGTTGACAGCGAAAATTCAGGAGCTACAACAAAAAGTGCAACAGGAGACGGCCGCTAGGGACGGCCTCATGAAAATGAAAGGCGTATACGAAGCAAATCCATTGCTGGGCGATCCTATGTCGGTGGAGGGTCAACTCAACGAATCCGAGCACAAATTAGAGAAGCTGAAAGGTGAACTACGGAAATTTCAAACATACTTGGAACAGGCCAACGCGGCACCAATTGTTCAACACAGTCCACAGTCGAATCGACAAATGCACAATGGACAACGGTTATCAAGGTATAGCCCATGACACTTTTCGCATCCTAAATAAATGTACTCATATAAAATGCAATTGCAGACATTCCAATGGCAGCGGTGATAATGATGATAACGTCGGCGAGGATCATCCAGATGATGCGGGTAGTTTAAGCAGGTCAGCATCCGAAAGTAGTGTGGCGCAGGCGCAGAATGGGCATAATGAGCTTAATATAAATAATAATCAGGGGTTAGTCTTAGCCAGTCTATGTAGCGTGTCAATAATTTTGGTATTCAATGGAGTTCAGTTAATCGTTGAGTTGCCCGTTTAATATTTGTAGCTTATTTGCATGACTTAGGCGCATGGTTATGATGTCATTGATACGTCGAATGTGATACTAATCTGTCAATTTCTTTTGTGTGAATGCAATAGTAGTTCGGCCAGTCCGGAAAGCGGATTGGGTACATCACACACATCGCTGCCTGGCTCAGGACAAGGAAGCGCGAACGACCAAGTCATCTCCGAGGACATGTACTTCGAGGCTGAGCCTTTACCACCACTCGGAACATGCAAAGCGCTCTATGCATTTGATGGTACGTCTGGTCTTTTTTTGACGGTTTTTGTATGTAAATTAGTAGCCACAAAGCATTTTACTTATCTCGGTATCTGTTACCATTTGTGGAAATCTGATTGTTTTCAATAAACAATGTATCCACACTTGATAAACTTCCTTTGCGGAAAAGTATTAACGGCGTGACTAAATTAATGTTATTTTGCGTCAACAGGAACTAGCGACGGCAGCATTCCAATGGGGGAAAACGAGGAGTTGCAAGTAATCGAACAAGATCAAGGTGATGGTTGGACACGGGTGCGACGAGTGACTGGTCCCAATGGCTGGGAGGAGGGATTTGTGCCGACCAGCTATATCGAGTGCACATTGTATGCATAAACAATGAGTCACAAATCAGATCCTCACTTAAGGGGCCCATGTCCTGGCCACTTTTGTTGCGGACTCTGGGCAATCGGTGTTTCATTTAAATTTTTAACAATTTTTTTGTTTAAAAAATGTGAAAAACTCTAATTTTATGTTAATTGAATTTTAATTCGCTACTGGGTTTAGCAAACAATTAAAATGGCATTGTTAATTACAATTACATGTAATTAACGTAAAAACAGAGACGGTTGTGAAAATGAAATGAAAAACCGAACGCAAAAAAGTGAGAATTATTGAAACAAAGCCGCTTAAAATAAACCTGCCTGATATTTTGTGTAAATTTGTTTTCTATTTAATTTTAGGACTGATTTATTTAAATTATATTCGTGTAGGCTTTTTATCACAAATTATTGCTAATCGTGTTGTGACAACATATTTTTCAAGCTGTTTGAGTGAATTTATGAAAATGCGTCATTTCGCAAGTTAATTTTTAATTTAAGATTTTTTTTGGCGTATTTTTTGGTTCAGATCATGGTATTTAACGCATAGCGTCTACAATATGTGTTAGGTGACATGTGAAGTTGCGTGCTCAGCTTTAATCGCGTGTTGTAAAACGACAATCTGGAAATCGGGAGTCCAGTTTGAGTGAAAATTTTAATTAAATCTTCCCTTGAGTGAAGGTATTAATTAATGAACGCAATAATGCATTATCAAATTGCCATTTATCGACGAGACACATACAAATTTGATTTTGTGTAATTTTATATAAGTAATTCAATCCTTCTATTTTTGTATATGATTCCAAACGAAAAAAAAAAGGAAGGCACGTGGAACAAAATTTTCGAATCCTTTAGAATATTGGTCACTTTGTGTAATATATCAATTTACTTAACTGAAATTTCTCGGACACTGAATATTCGCTCGAATAATCGTAATTTATTTGGCTTGTTTTCAAGACACTGTAAATATTTATCTTTTTAATAATAATTAAATTAATATTAAACAAAATCGATTAATATTTTCCATTAGAAATATTAACTGTACATAATTTCCACAAAATAAACGATAATTAAAACGTAAAGTTTCTTAGTGAAGTAATCGATTGTTGCAGCACCATTTTTTACAATTGATTAACATTATGCCCAATTATTTTATCTAATCAATGATATATACATGATTATTGATAATATTCAGATTTAGGTTTATTATCGAAACAAACAAAAATGAAGTATGAGAGAAAGTTGTATTTGTTTTAAATATTTTATAAATGAAGAAAATATGAAACATTAATTATATTACACAAAAAAAAGCTTAGTAACAATTTATTATTAATTAATAACTATTAATTTTTATTATTACAAATATATATGTAATTTAATTATTTATTATATTTTGTTTTATTTATCCTTTTTTAGCGTAATCTTTAGCACAAACAAACACAATTCATATCCCACAAAAACGCTAATGCGCATGCGTCGTTCGCAACATTTGATATTTAAACAAACCACACCAATATGAAATATGCATCCACTTCGATCCACATTCGGACATTTATAGTGTTAAAAACAGTTGAAAACTCTAAATAAATCAAACTTTGATGTTTATAAGTTTGAGCTCGCTCAAAAGTTCGTTACGTGAAGTTAGTCGTTGAAAATAGTGTTATTAATGCGAGATGAAGAATAGACCGCACAAAATATAGTGTTTCCTGCTCCACAATACTTTCCGATTCAATTAACCATTTTTAGGCGTTGGGACATGGTCAGTGATTTCATTTCAAAACATTTCGCTAGATGTGCCAAGTTCACTGTAATTATATTTAATCTTTACAATTGACTGATGTTACGACAGCTTTTTGTTGCTAGAATTTTAATTGTTTACTCTCTACGAATTGAAAATAGAAAAATTATTATTATTATGTCAGACTGAAACATTTGCAATCAAATATTTTGCCTAATTAAATGCAATGCTTCTTCTGCAACGGCTGACCATGACCATGCATTTATTGTTAACTTACCTTTCCTAATCACTTAATGAACAAACTGAATTACTTATCATGTAATGGATACTAATTTATATTTATAACAAAAAAAATGTAACCATTTGAAAATATATAAATAATAATAATAACAGAGTTACTCATAAACACTTGAAAACTTAGACTTTTCTTGATTGTGGTTCATATATGCCATATAGTATCAATTCTTTTTTTAAATGATTTTTTTAATAAAATGAATAAAAACTGAATAGATCTTGAAAGTTGTTAAGTTAATTTTTGACTTTTTTTGGAAGTACATATTCTTAAATGCAAACAAATTCACAGGCTACAGACAAAATCTTTTAAAAAAGTCAAG
>JANSTS010000005.1:216374-230738 GCA_026546915.1 Sylvicola fuscatus
CTTTAGACTGCAAATACTTAGCTTTATCCATTTTTGCAGTTAATTTGCCTTTCCTTATTCATGTTAACCGTATACAATCGTTGCTGTACGACATTCCAAGCAAAAGATATTCCGCGCTGCATCGACATGCTTTTTGAGAATGGTAAAAACAAGCTTTTCAGTTTTCAGTATGCAAAAGAATTGACGATTTTTGTTAGTCTTGATTATCGCTAAGCAAAGAACGTCTTGAAGAATCGGCGGCGCATTTCGATTATTCTTAAGTCGTACATTGGCGCTTACGCATCAGCTAAAATCTCAAACCGGTTAGAAAACCCTGCTGACTGACTGCAGAGTCATTGTCTCTGCGTTTTCGGATGACTTCAGCTTTGTCAAACCATCATCTTATACATGTAGTAGAAGCTTTATGAGTCCCATTGCGTGGAATTACGCAAGTCATTTATTGGACAATTTGTTAGCAGCACTATTAGGGTCTGCAGTTATGTAATGCGGACAAGCTTAAGTCCGCTGTGATGTTAAGATGTAAAGTGTAAATTTGTAGGATTCGGGTAGCATTTAATTGTCCTAAGTAGTATTTAGGACCGTTTTTGTTTAATGTATTTGAAGTTTAGTTTCACAAATTGTAGTTATCACAATGAAACAAGCCCCCTTATTCCTATCTTAACATCAAAATTTATCATCATAACAAAATTATTAATTCCCTTCGGTGTTTCTGTTTCTTAATTTATTGATTAAAGCTATATTATGTAGAAAAAACTTGTCACATCTCAACTATGCCATCTAGATCTTTATTAGCAAGTCACAATAAAGAGAGTCGTTTACTTTCTGCCGCTATAAATGTGCTAAGTAAGTCAGTAAGAGAATGACACTGCAGTAAAAGTTAATAACCGCAAGAACAAAAACCTAATAGAAAGCGTCTCAGACATTTTCCCAAGATGATTGCAAGTCATTTCAACGTACACATCTTTGATTTCCATTCACATTTCGCACAAGTCGTGAGGAGAAAAATCAACGCATATTGTACAAGTGCTGAACACACTTACAATTTCATTCATACTGACAGCCTCTTAGTTGGATTCTGTTTGAAATACACTTGTGGGGCGAAAATGATGTTTATATTTGCCAAAAGCCAATTCCTTGGAGAAGATGGCTTACGAAATTTGCATTAAAGCGCCCGCCAAGTCAATACGAATAGACGATTCGCGCGTTCGCCGTAGAACTTTGCCACTGTCCAGATGTTTTCTTGCCATCTTTATAGCGACGGGGCCGCCTCAGTAGCGACTCGGCGGTCGGCATATGAAAATAGAAATGTTACTATGTAGGTTAATCAATAAATTTCGGTTGAAATCTTTGCGCGACTTGACAACAGAATCGATGCGGATCGACCTGAACGGCGACGCCTTAATTTATTATTTAAATTGCAATGCATCTTGATTGTAAGTGATGTGTTCTAAGATTAGGCCGTCGTGCTCTATCGGTGCGACGTTAAAATTTCATGCAAAATTTGATCATTGCACGATTGCCTGCGCGCAGTGTCTGAAGAAGTCAAGTGCAGCTAATTTGGGCCGTCGCGCTTGCCAGAAACCCTGATGTGTGTTCAGTGCACTTTTCGCTGAATTTCGCGAGTGTGTGTTGTGTGCGCGCTTGGCCATAAAAATAGATGGATTGCAGCCGCCTTGCGTTTGTTATTAGGCGAGGATGTTGCCTGTTTGGTTGGATGCGAAAATTTAACGCTCGCGTCGTCTGGCCACCGCATGGCGAGAACATTGTCTCTTTGCGTCATGACCAGTTTATCATATAGCTGTGATAAACACACATGTTGTCATTATAATAAAGTGGATGTGTACACACTCGTTGCAGTCATTCAAACGGGCCAACAGCAAATTTAATTGGTTTGAAATTTATGAAATCTACTTGAAGTAGTTGAACGTCGTTTGCATCATTTTCTTTATTGTTGGCTTTAATTCTTACAAAAGGGTAAAGAATAGCTGAGTTCAACCATTTTGTTAATTAATAATGCACAATTACAGCTCGGCAATATGGTTGTTTCGTGTTTTTAGAACAATTCAATTGTACAAGCTCAATTAATTAAGGCAGCCTTTAATTATTTGTATTTCCTTCATTTGCAGCAACTTGTGCAGCCGGGGTCATTCCAAGGTGCCCCGAGCTTCCCGCCAAATCCAGCTACAGTGAATGCCGAAAACTTGGCGGCCGCTGCTGCCGCTTCACATGCAGCCCATGCGGCAGCTAAGGCGGCCGTTTCGGAACCGCCACCACAGTTGGTCGCTGCTCAAGTGGCTGCTAAACAAGCACAACATCAACAACAGCAACAACAGCAGCAGCAACAACAACAGCAGCAGCAGCAACAACAACAACAACAGCAGCAGCAGCAGCTTCAGCAGCAACAACAAAAACAACAGCAGCAACCAACGATTATGCCAGTAGACTCGCATCCAATTATCACTTCAGTAGTCGGAGGAGTGCCGCAGGTATAATTAATGAGATTTTTGATACGCAATTTCTTTCCTTAAATTTGTTTTTATTTGATCTTCGGATTCGAGTTCGGTTTTACAATCAAATTGGTTGCACTTTCTTCACATATAAATTGCATGTACCTAAATTAAAAAAAAAAAACTCAGCATATTTCTTCGACTAAATATTAACACCACAATACTTAAAATGACTTAATGGTAATCCGTTAGCAAAAAAGCGGATTCAACATAAATATTTATGTTTTTGTGAATTGGTGAGAGAAATGAAAATCGTTCGTTTATGTAATGGAATTAATAGTCAATTTTATTATCCATTTTGTCGTCGCCTTCTGTATTCAATTAAACACACTCACACGTGATCGTTGCATATGGAATGGAACAACAACAACAAAAATCATATGCATTCGTCGTTTTCACAGCTTTCATCGGTCGTTGGACAATTCAGTCCACCCAAGATTCTAGGAAGCGTTGCCGGCGCTGGCTGTTTGATTTCCACCTGCAGCACAACAACACAGGTGCCACTGTCAGCTGGATCGGTTACATCTTCCTCTTGTTTGTCTGCCACCGCCTCTCCTTCCACTACTTGTACTTCTACTTCTATGACCGCCAACAGCACAACTAATACTCTGCTTCCATTACCACTAAATGTTGGTGCAATAGCCAACGGAATCGAACATCAATCCGTTAGCATAGTGAGTACCAGCCATGCCGCAATCTTGTACATACAAAACACCATCGGTTGCATCATTGAAGCTATATGTTAATGTAATACTAGAACCAGCATTCCCAGTGTACTGTCCACATTCACAATCACATTTTAGCCAATTTGCCAACAGTCCTCTTGCGCTACATGTCATTAAGCAAATTTATAATTCTAAATCACTCAAACCACATCATCCATTCACAGCACCTTGTTTGTGAGGTCCATCAAATCCAAGAATTCATATCACTCACGCAATGCCCATTGTCCTTCCTTTAAGAACCAACCCCCACCCCAACCCACCCACCGATTGCGTATGTTGAAGTAGTTGTTGACACTGTCCCTGATAGTACACAAGTAATAATTTATGTAGGTTTGATTTGGACTGTACAGATATTCAGCTGCGTTATGATGTTTTAATGTTTATGTTGTAGCCGCATATAGAGGCGATTTGTTGCCCAATTATCACTGAGGGTATATGCATTTGTATTTTTGTTTTAATTGCGTCTATTATCTAATTTTCTGTTAACATTAAAGGATCATTGGTGGTAGACGGTAGTTGGCTTCCTGTTTGATTTGGCGTGTACTTATTTAATTAATTTTCGTGCGGGTTCCAAAGATGCAGGCACACATTTGCTTGCTATGTAATCGTATGTGATCAACGCTGGTATTTGTCGGTAATCAACCACGAGGAATACATTCATTATGTTCGTTTATTTAGTAACATAGGTATTGTAAGAAGGTGCATCTGTGCGCAAACTCCATTTATCAATTGAATATTTTAAACCGATGCTTTTGCAACCTCCATCATATGTACTGTTCGTCATGTATTGTGTTTTGCTTTATAATGATTGTGACGTCCCCATTGTCTTTGGAATAGTCGTTGGTTTGCCTGTTCACCTTTTTGCTCGGTAAATGTCAAGGAATATTGGTGCATGCGGTTCACAATTCCTGAACGTATTTCATACATAACGAGACGATTGTCCGTTTGTAGTTGAGTTACTCTATTGTTTCGTTTTACATCTCTGCCATTATCTTTTTAGTTTGATTTTGGTTAAAAAATTCACTCGGCTCAGTCCGATTTATTACAGCAAACGGAGCCAGAGACAACAATCCAACCGAATCAGAGTCCCGATGCACAGCAGCAGCAGCAGCAGCAGCAACAACAGTCTCAGTCGCTGTCGGTGCAACAACAGATTTCATCGCCCGGCGGAGCTGGTGCAGCTCTAATCGCCACCAGTGTCAATCTATCGGCGACTACATCTCCGACAATCGCATCAGCTGCTGTCAGCTCAGTGACCACCACAACTGCGGCCACACAAATGGCGGCCGCAATATCAGCTGTACAGCAACAACAGAATCAGTTGCAATTGTCGGCCGCCGCTGCAGCCGCTGCTGCCGCCGCCGCCGCTTCCAATGACAAGAACCAGCCAAAGCGTCTACATGTCTCCAATATTCCATTCAGATTCCGTGATCCCGATCTACGAGTTATGTTTGGCGTAAGTAAATTGTTGCCTGGCAAATTGCTCAGCCATACTTATTTATGCTTTATTTATTCTTGCAGAACTTTGGTTCCATACTTGATGTTGAGATTATCTTCAATGAGCGAGGAAGCAAGGTATGTGTTGCCCCACATTTTTCTACGAAACTTAGTGGCTAAGATAATCAGAGCTTTTTTTGCAGTCTAATTTAAATATGCCAATTGTCTTATTGAGGTGCCATTGTTTTTTACTTTAATTATGCAAAAAAACGATTTGCTTTCATGCCAACGTATTCAATTTTTTTAAATGATATGATTTGATATCTCGCGTGTTTGGCTTAGCGTTTAACGTAATAAATGTATAATTTTAGTATTAATTAAAGTGAATTCAATGCACTCAATGAGATGGCCGTCTGTCCGTCTGTCTTTAAGATTATTTTTTTAAATTCAGTAAACTCTAAATTTGACGAATATAACGTTTTTAGGTGCTACAGTCTTCTTTTATTCGGGATTTTTAATTTTCAATGAACTAATTAATTGAATACATTTGTTTCTATTCGTTTAAATGAATATTTAAAAAAAAATACAAGACTTATTGCATCTAAAAACTGAACATTTTGATATAAAAATTGAATTCTTTAAAGTAGACGATTCTATTGGGAAAACTCATTTCGACTGTCTTAAACTATTGGTTCGAGAAGATTAATTTTTATTTTCACATTTATTGTCTCCATAAATTGTTGATAAAAATAAATTTTAAATATTTATTGATCAAAAGAACATTAAATTCATTGCCAATAAGAATTTATTGCCGATGCCCTAAAAAGGATTACAGATTAATTGTTTCGTAAATAGTGACCCTTTAAGGGATTCGTGTTTATCATTTGCTATCGAAGTCGCCATGAGTAAATTCCCAGCAGATAGCTACCGACTTTTTTTTATCGTTTATATAAAATTTATTAAACAGTGTAAAATAAAATAAACAATTGCTACAAAAAATATTGAACCAATGAACATATACACGTACTTAATTATAGGTATTTGTAACCAACAATCGCTTAAAAACAATTTGCAATGAAATATTTATTTTGTTATGACAGTATACAATTTCTATTTTAATTTCTATTTTCTCATTTTTTTTTCAATATCGAACAAAACATAATCTACCGTTTTGTTTCTTTCTGTTTATTAATTTCTAAAGAAATGGGAAATTATTTTGTTAAAAGGAGAAAGGTCAAACTTACTTATTACCTAATTGTTTTGAATGGTTGTTAAACGCTTTGTTCCCACACGACGATTCATTTTTCTTCGAAGCTTTTCTTCAAGTTTATTTGCCACCGTAAAACAACCGGCGCAAATATCTTCATTTTATTATCCAATATTTGCGAATCTAGCAAATTAAATAACTCAACATCAATATTAATTATATTGCAACATAATTTCATCTTGAAGACATTCAGTCAACTGAAACTCTTTCGTTCACATTTTCATTGAAAGCAATTCAAAAAAGAAGAAGAAGTGGAAACAAAGTGTTTGCAACAAACATTTATTAATTAAACACCAATTAATGCTTTTTATTTTGTTCTTAACATTAATTTGTTAATTTTAAGTTAGAATTGAATATTGTATAAGCTTTTGCGAATGCACAGTAAATATTTAAATATTTTATTGATTGACGTAATACGAGTATGTCCTCGAATTGAGATTTGCCGTAAATCTGTATATTAATTAAGATGTGTGTTTATATACGAATTGATTGGAAAATTAATCTAATTTCTTACTTTTTGTTCTGTTTCAATATACTTATATTATCCTTTCTGTTTGTGTCAAGTTTTAATTACAATTAATTATTTTCCTTCTCTCTCTGTCTCTGTCTCTGTCTTTCTATTGCTCTCAACTATTCATTTTACATAATATGTTGAGTTCGTTATTTTTTATTGTTGTTTTCAATTTGATTTTCTGATCTTTCTTGTCAAGCAGCGCAATTTGAATTTACCATTTGTGCAAGAGATCTCACAACAGAATTGTTTAGACTTAAGTGTCCATGTGATTTCCGTTAAATTTTGTTAGTTCCATGCGATACGTTCATTACTTAACTCTTAGTGCAAGTAATCTTATATTTTTTTGATCTTGTATATATATTTTAAACTGCGTTGAACTTTTCATTATTTTTAGTTCTTGTTTACCATACTCTATAAATATTGAACACACGGAAAGCACATCATCCTAGTGTAAATACATATTCATGCGTCTCTCTGTGTATTAAAGCGCAGCTGTACAATACTCTTACTTTTGATCTATGTCCGCAATAGAAATTGAAATATTCCTCGGTCGATAACTTCTGATTTGTACTTCTTTTCTCCCTGGTAAATTAAATATACAAGAATTTTGCATGAATTTTCCGTACACTGAACATGAAACTTTTCTCATTTGCAAAGCCACGATTTTAATCAAACCGCAGTTCGTTCGGCGGATCGTTGGAAATGAAATTAAAGCTTTTAACTAGTTTCAATGCGAGTATGTTTCTCTCCATCTCACTAAGATCATCTTCCATCTGGATTATGTGCAATATTAAAAAATAATTACCAACCAACAAACTTGCATAATATACCAATATCAGTGTAGTAACCTTCAAGAGCTCGCGAACAAATTTATGCGTATGTAGATCCATTTTCAAGTGAGTTTTTCCACCCCATTGCCGTGCCCTTTGGGCAGCACTTTATTTATGCTTTGTTGTTTGTCAGGCCATTTTCATGTCTCCAGTTTGCAATTTAAATCGATTCTGTTTGATGTTGTGATCAATGACAGTCAATGTAATTTATGCGCAACATACTTATTTAAATACCTCTGAGAGAGATTCATATACTTGCATTTACTCACACGACATTCATTCACATATCACCCCCTCACACACACACACCTAAACCCACACACCTAAACACAAGTTCTTTCATGTTTGAAACATCAATTTGTATATCCGCAAAATTTGAACGCACGTGTTTTGTTGGCAAATAAAAAATTAAAAAACTTAAAAAACCTAAAGTAAACGCAGTCCCAAACATGTATGTAGTTACAACATATCTAGAACTGAGTAATCTTTGGATGCTGCCCGGTTATCAGTTGATTGGTAGTCAAGTGCGCGGTGCATCGTTCCACGCGATGCACCCGCACGTGCGCCCACCCACCGTTTAGCCGCATTGAGCTGATCTCTGCGGCTGTCCGAAGATTATTTTCCAATCGTGTATTGCGTGGTACTTGCATCATATACGTTTATACCGTACAATATCTTTTTGAGTGACTTTGACAACTAGAACGTTACTTAGAATATTGCAATTGTATTACATTGAGATCAAAATACGATTTAACTATCATAAAGAATTGCTCTCTATCTCTATTTACATACAAATCAATTGATACTATATGTATAAATTATATACAAAATGAATTTATATATATATTATTTACAGATATAATATTTTTGTTGCACGTTGTTTTTGAGCGGACGCTGTTTTTATTTTTAATGCATGTTTCTTTGTTCTGTCCTTGCATGTAGGGATTCGGTTTTGTAACATTCGCTAATAGTAGCGATGCGGAGCGAGCACGCGAACGTCTTCACGGCACTGTGGTTGAGGGGCGCAAGATTGAGGTGTGCATGAAAACTTATTTACAAAAATTTTTAAAAGATCAACAAAAAAACCAAACAAAAAGAAACATTAAATATATAATATATTTTAAATCATTTATTCTCCCTTCTCATGAATTGTCCTTTCCCTCGATGTGTCCCACCAGCAAGCTGCTCCTTCCCATTTTCAAAATATATAATTTGTCCATCTCCTCCAACACGTTTCTTCCACAAATGTGTTTTCATCTAAACACAAATACATAGTATTAAAAATATATAATTAAATATATATATACATATATGAATAAATCACCAATTTCGCTTTATTTGTATTTTATTGAGACAAGTATTTACCGCTTTTTCAATGTTTAATATCTTGGCAAAGTAACAACAAGATCATCGTTCTATTACTCCGACTAAGGCGATGGTTTAAATTTCTTAATTTTGTTTTCTTGTTTATTTACAACAGTGTTTGTGTTGCACTAATTAAGTGAAAGACATCATTTGTAATATTTTGTTGTTTTCCTTTTTTTGTTTTGTTTTTGAATAATTCACATTATTGTCAAGTCTTATTTTTATCATTTGTTGGTAAATTGACAAACAAATATGCTTGAATGGTTTGTTATTAGTAACACATTCCACCGGTATTTTTGTTTAAGTGTATATTTTCATTTGATTATGTTTTCTTTGATAGTGCTCGTAAATATTCTGAACAGATTTTTCTTACTGTCTATCTTTTTGTTTTTGTTACATAATACATATATGGTAGAACATAATATATTGAGTCCAATCCATTCGATTCCCACACCCACCAACTCCGAATCATTTACCCCTACCAAACAACAACACTTTTACGTTCATCCACTGAAAATCCATCAAATTGATTATGTTTTATTTTTAATTTTTATTTATTTATTTGCTAAACAATAATTTTCGTAGTCTTTAAGTATGATAGTTCTAATAGCATATTTATTAAGCATTTAAACAAAACCAAACTTAGTTGTTAAGCACCCCTTACAATGTTTTCAAAATAACTGATAGAACGACTCCATCGAACTTACGGCCGCGATGGCAGTTGAGCTGATGCAATGCCTTGACCGTTGCATCAGGTCAGCTTCCACAGCTGTGTTGTTCCATAACTACTTAAATTAAGTAATCTTCTAGTTTTTAAGATATACTATTTTAAGGTTTCTCTAAAGTGTACAATACTTATATAAACCAAAAAAAAAAAAAAAAGCAATGGTTAAATTGTTGTGTGTGCGGAGAGGAAATTAAGTATTTTTTGCTCGCGCACAATTACCAACTAAAACAAAAACAAACTAATGTGTTCGTCTTCAAATTGAAACAAAAAACATTTTACCTTTATTATCTCTAGTGAATCAGACACAGAACAGATTGTTAGATTGATTGTTGTCGTCTTCTGAAAAAACACTCGAATTACCCTCCCCAAAACTCGATGGTTAATCAAGTGTGTTAAAAGTGAGAGAGGTAAGAAGTAAAATTGGACTCGCAAAACCAAATTACATCAATCAGAATGTTAAAAACACATATTGCAACAATATAATTGTTTGAACAAAAAAAAAAAAAACATTTAAAAAACAGTAAAAATACACTGCAGTTTATAATAATACAAAATGGAATGTCCCGCTCGCTATATTTTACTTATTATGATTTCTTAAAAAAAAAAAACATAAAAAAAACAGTAAAACATAATTATATTGTTCATGTTTAGTTACAGTTGATGATGATTTGTTTATCTCATACCATATTTCTTATTTAATATTTGTTTGAAAATAATTAGTTGTTTTGATTTAATTTAATCGATTGGTCTGGGAAGTTTTTGTATTCTTTTCTTTTATGTTTGTTGAAATTAATTTCGTTAATTATAATTTTACTCTCTTTGTTTATTAATCGGCTTAGGTGGTTTTAATTCAGTTTTCCCATGTACTTTATATCGACAAAATTGTGCCTGCATTTCTTATGTATAAACATATTATATACTCGTATTTGTATTTAAACTCACCGAAAGTTTGCTTTTGTATTGAGTGTTACGTTCAGTCTTCCATGTTTTGCAACATAATTGATAAACTATGTTATGAATTTTTAATAATTAGTATGAATTTAGTGATAGTTTGTGAAAGTTTCAAATGCTTTTTCACCAGCTAACTAGACTTGATGAGATTTAAAGTAGACGTTGGCAACTTACGAAAATGTGTGCAATGTTAAGTGAACTGCTAACCTTCTTTGAAAAAGTCCCTAAACTTTAGAAATACTTGAATTTTTGTGAAAGATTGGACGTTTATCAGAACAAATTCATATTAAATTACCGTAGAAATTAGATTTAGTTATAAGAATTCTTCTAGATACCTTAATTGTTAAAAGTTTTTCTTAAAGAAAATCGCACACTCACATTTGACCGCAAATTTGTCGACATAAATGCAGGAGAACTGCAGCATTCTAGTAGTATGAGCACAGGTGTTAATTTTTCTTTGACATTATTTTTTCATTTATATTTTTATTTTTATTCGTTTGGATTATCACTTCTTTTTTTTTGTCTCACTGTACTTTCACTCACCTTATATGGACAATTTACTTCTTAGATGCATCTGCTTTTACAAGTTAATCGATTTGCCATACAAATTAATGTGCAAGTATTTTTGAGTAATTTTATAATAAAAACCAATGTGTCATATCTATTTACATAGTGTCGTTTGAAAACATAAGTTTAATTTTATGTAATATATTTTAATATTATGAACATAATGTCTGAGTTGATTTGAATATTGATATGCTCTCGTTATTACATAAAATAAACAAATTTTATGCAAAAGTCACAAAACATGTGTAGCTGCTGCTAGTCGTGTGCCGCATAATTGTATTGTTGTCGTCAAGAAGTGGCAGTCTATGTTTCCGTTGTGAATGCAATAGGATAATTTGTGCATTGGCGGAAGTTGTGCGCTTTACCATATACATAGTCTACTCATTGAATGTGCATAACACAACGAATTAATGGTTGGTTTGGTTTTTCATATCAATGGTCTTTGCATATTACCATGCAACAAATATCCGCTTCCCATCAATCAGAATTTAATTAATTTCAGTTCAATTTCGATTGATTGAAGTTGTGTCACGTTGCGTTCAATGTTTTCCAATTAAAATCAATTGTTCATTTTACATGAGTTTTTGTTTCCATAAATATTAACTGATAACTTTTCTAGTGAAGGGCGAGTATCATTTCTATGTCGCCTGTTTAATCTTTGTTGGCAGTAACACTTGAATCGACTTCTTCGGCTTTATTTCACATGTGATCTCAACATTGTATTATTTCTGTTTGCTCCTCTAAAATGAATATTAGACAGCTATGTATGTACGTGTTTGAAATAATGAAGCGGCATATTTGCATAATAATTTTTTGTTGTGGTCTTTACACTTAACTATATATAACTTGTGTTTTCTTATTCGTCAAATGTATTCGTGCGCACAACATCGTCGTAAATCATACATCCAATGTGAGCTTAATTTCAATAATTCAACAATAGAATACATTATTACTCTCGATTTAGTGTTGCGTAAATGTCAAAGCTCCAAAAAGCTCCCTTCTTGGCCATGCCGAGGCAGCAGCACAACAGGAAATTGTCGTTTGGGCGCATGGCAAATAGAAACGTCATTCCACACGGCTGCACAAATTAATGTGCATTTATTTTCACCCGTTTAATTCCTTTATGTGAACACAGATGTGTGACAATATTTTACAGGCTCGTTGTTGATGCGGCAGAATGCATTGCTGTTGAACATGTCGCATTAATTTCATGATAAATTCGCATGCATATGCATATGCGTACATGCGCGGTTATTGACATTAATTGCCAACTTTAGGAATTATTTTGGATTTGAAATCGTGTTAAATTGTGACCGCGCTCACAAAGGCTTCGTCTGCACGAATTAATTGAGACAAAGTGCTACACGTCGAGCTGCTCACAATATAAATGATCCATTCTATTTTGAAAACTACATCTTGGCTATTAAACATATCCGGGGTGTATGCATTAATCCTGACAATTAATTGCAGTTTTGTGAGACATCTAAGTTTAGCTTAAAGAAAACTGGGTATTTTGTTGCAAAAATCACCTCCAAAGAACTTCGTGTCAGAAAAGTGGTCGCTTTGTTGGCTGCCTAATCACAAAGCAGCACTACTTGACAACATCAACACTGCAACAGATTTAATGATAGCGCCGCGACGCCTCTGGCGTGTACGTCAGTTGTCACGTTCCCAGCCATTAAATCACATTTTTAGCATGTACGAGTATATTGTATTTCGTTTGTCAACCTGTCGCCATCAACCAGCTACCCTACTTATGCTTATGCCCATTTCTTCAGTGTGAGCTCCATTTTTAATTAATTTTATTCGCCAGATTTCAAATTGAATTGAATGGGACGGCAAGAATACGCTCACACAAACCGCTCACATTTCTTTCTGGCACATTCCTCAGTGTAATCTCGCCGATATTTTGCAGATGTAATGTGACTACTTTCAATGTGGAACGCTTACAATTCCAGGCCATAGGCAAAAAGGGGTGCCCTCACGCACAAAAGGTGTACATCTAGACCGTGCGGAATTTACGCTTCTAATCATCCACCTCAATTTGTCGCGTTGACATTTTTCACAAGTTGGCCATGCCGCATCCTCGTTTCCCATTGTTAAGTCATTTGATTGTTATTGGTTTTTTGTTAGCTGCCGCTGGAATTGTGGAGGAGACATTTTCCAGTGTGGCCCATAGAAACGTGACCTTTTCAATTGAATTGGAACCAGCTGCCTACATAAATTTTGCGCGTCAGCTTTCAACTTCTTACAAGGCATTTGAGGAAAGCTTACTTTCCATTTGATAGCATTATGTTCAACACTCTGTCGTTCTGCTCTCTGTCGGTTCACAGATTATCGTACCTCCCACCGCCCACCACCTGGCGGCCATTTCTTTGTATGTTTCGTTTTTTTTTTGTTTGCGTTGATTCGCAAAGGACTTTGTTTTCGTTTAAACCGTCAAATGTTTGGAATATTCACTGGAAATAATAATTACTAAATGAGGGCATTAATTTTTGATGTGTTATTGTTTTCTGAACATTATGCCACATTGCTGCCGCCGGCTATACGCTGTTTACGTTCGCCGTTTGTTGTGCAAATATCCTTAATGTTGTAGAAGTTTTTCCCTTCGTGCGGCGCTAGACTCACGACATGATTTAGGGGTTGCTTTTGTGGCTCACAGGGATTGCGCCCACAGGCAAAGCTTATTTTTGCGTCTATTTATCCACGTTTATTTACGAAATTGGATACTATAGCAAAAATCATCTTATAGCAAAAATTAAATTTGTGGTTTAAATTGATGTATTATTACATAACACTTTACCATAAATTGATAATGTTGTTCGAATTTTTTTTTAAACATATTAATTTACGTATTTCTTTGTGTAATTTTCAACAATAAAATTCCAACTGACACAAAACATGTAAATCTTCACCAGTGATTAATGGTTTTCCTTTTGAAATTCATGTTCGACGCCAGGCTCTCTAACAACTAATTGATAGAAACCTTATAAACGATTTAAGGACACTTTCGATGATTAAATTTCATGAGAAGAATATACATAATACACACATAAAGTGGGGGGGGGGTCTTTCATTGACGTCTGCTCACAAGTTGAATAATGAAACATACGACCCCTCATTCATCGAAAATTGATTTCGACAGTAATTAATTTCTTAGAAAATCTTCTCCATCTCCAGCAGCTTTTGTTGTGTATAAGTATATCGCATAGCTGTACTTGCATGCCGATAATGGAAAATGGCGAATTCGCCGCCATATGTACATAATTGAGATGTTCATGGAGCTGTCTTTAAATGTTAGACGCATTTTTATTGCAATACTTGGCGTGACAAAATAGCTAATGTTTTTTGTTTAAATTATTTAACTTAACCAAATAATCCACCGAACTCATAAGCATATTCATATATATAAACAAAAAAAAAATCGCAAACAACTGGATCGCATGTTCGTGGTGAAGCTTGCCTATACTCGTA